>CAUYUD010071497.1:0-25513 GCA_963575295.1 Alouatta caraya
CTGGGACCCTATCTCAACAAAGGAAAATGAAAGGAAGGAAGGAAGGAAGGAAGGGAAGGAAGGGAAGGAAGGGAAGGAAGGGAAGGAAGGGAAGGAAGGGAAGGAAGGGAAGGAAGGGAAGGAAGGGAAGGAGAGGAAAGGGAGGGAAGGGAGGGAGGAAGGGAGGAAGGGGTATTAGTCAGAATTCTTTAGAGGGACATAACTAATGGAATATATATTTAAAGGGGAGTTTTAAGTATTAAATCACATGATCACAATGTCCCACAATAGGCCATTTGCAGGCTGAGGAGTGAGGAGGCCAGTACAAGTTTCAAAACTGAAGAACTTAGAGTCGATGTTCAAGGGCAGGAAGCATCCAGCACAAAAGAAAGCTGTAGGCTGGAGGCTAGGCCAGTCTCACCTCTTCATGTTTTTCTGCCTGCTTTATATTCCCTGGCAGCTGATTTGATTGTGCCTAGCCAGATTAAGGGTGGCTCTGCCTTCTCCAGCCCACTGACTCAAATGTTAATCTCTTTTGGCAACACCCGCTCAGACACACCCAGGATCAATACTTTGTATCATTCAGTCCAATCAAGTTGACACCCAATGTTAACCATCACAAATCCACCCCTTGTCAAGTGGCACCCATATACATCTCCTGAGATCATGCATAATCTTCAAAGACAATAATAAGGTCATAATTACGCCTAACATAATACAACTATCCTTTGTACAACTGGAAATGCACTAATCCCCAACCCAAATACTATTACATAAAGTTAACAATACTTAAATGCTGATGTGATGTCAATAAATCTTATGTCACATGATAGAGAAGAAAGGAAATAAAATGAAAATATTTTCTTAGTACGAGTATATACATGCACAAACATGTTTTTAACAAAAGAAAGACGGAATACTCACGACAATTACAGTCCTTGTTTCTACAGCTGGTCATGTGGTCATAGCTGGTATTAATGACTACCTTCTTCTACTACCCATTCTGTATTCCCTTTGCCTTCAGCAAGCACCTCAGCAGGTCGTAGTTTTTTTCTTGGTGGAGTGACCCAAACCTTCATTTCTGAAGGGTCTGGGTCATTTGTAGTCCTGCCTGGATTGGGCTGTTGTAGTTTCCCATTGACCTTAATCACAGGGCATGGTAATACTAAGAGATGCCCTAATTGATCTCTTGTATTCCATGCATATACTTGTTTACCTCCATTGTGGAGTAGCAGACTAACTTTATCTTGATAGTCCAGCTCAGTCACCCCAGCCAACACTGAACTCTCTTCTTAGCCTGTTGACTTAAAGGTAGGAGGAGCCCAAAGTGTCCAGGAGCCAATCTTAACTTCTAGTTTAATAGAATCATGTGTCTCCTGCTGGCAGTGTTCCTCCTCTAGAACTAAGACCTCTAGACCAGCAGAAAATACTGTCATGAGAACAGGGAGAAAATATTTGCTAGCGGCTCACTAGGGGTGATGGTGAGTGGTGCCATTTTCACCTCCACCTCTTGATTCCTGGACCTGTAAATCCTGGCTATGGGAAAAACAGTACTATATATTGTACGCTAATTCAGAAGATAAAGGGCCTTCTGGAGAACTTTGTCCCAGCCCTGCAAAGTATTGTTATCTAGTTGGCATTATAACTGTGACTTCCAAAGGCCATTCCACCATTCTATCAATCCAGCTGCTTCAGAATGATGGGGATCATGGTAAGACCAGTGAATTTCTTGAGCATGAGCCCACTGCCACATTTCTTTAGCCATAAAGTGTGGCAATACTGTGTGGAATACCATGATGGTGGATAAGGCATTCTGTGAGTCCATGGATGGTAGTCTTGGAGAAACACTGCGTCCAGGATTGGCAAACTCATATCCAGAGTAAGTGTTTATTTAACTGAGGATAAACTTCTGCTTTTTCCACAATGGAAGAGGTCCAGTATAATCAACCTGCCACCAGGTAGCTGGCTGATCACCCCAAAGAATTGTACCATATTGAGGGCTCAGTTTTGGTCTCTGCTGCTGGCAAATTGGGCACTCAGTAGTGGCTGTAGCCAGGTCAGCCTTGGTGAGTGGAAGTCCATGTTGTTGAGCCCATGAGTAATCTCCATTCCTGCAATCATGGCCACTTTGTTCATGGGCCCACTGGGCAATGACAGGAGCACCTGGGGAAAGAGACTGAGTGGTGTCCACAGAATGGGTCATCTTATTCATTTGATTATTAATATCCTCCTCTGCTGAGGTCACCCCTTGTTGATCATTCACATGGTTTTTTATATTTTCACAGTTTTTGATCACTTAGAGAAGGCCATCCACACATCTCTTCCCCAAAATTTTTATCACCAATTTTCTAATCATGCTTCTTCCAAGTCCCTGACCATCCAGGCAAACCATTGGCTAGAGCCCATGAATCAGTATATAATCGCACTTCTGGCCATTTTTCCTTCCATGTGAAGTGCACAATCAGATGCATTGTTTGAAGTCCTGACCACTGAAAATATTTCCCTTCACCACTGTCCTTCAGGGATGTCCTGGAAAGCGGCTGTAGTGTTGCAGTTGTCCACATTTGCGTGGTGCCCGTATATTGTGTAGAACCATCTGTGAACCAGGCCGTAGTCTTCTCTTCTATTCCTCTGTCAACTGATTATAGGGAACTCCCTATGAGGCCATCAGTGCAGGCTGGGGGAGAGCAGGCAGGGTGGGGTGACAGGAGTGGAAACCACGGGCATTTGAGCCACTTCCTCATGTAACTTGCTTGTGCCTTCAGGATCTGCTCAAGCCTGATCATATATTACCACTTCCACTTGATGATGGAATGCTGCTGTGCATGACCCACTTTCTGGTTAAATAGGTCAGAAAGTACTCAATTCATGATAGGCACTTTCAGGTGGCATGGTGACTTGATGACCGATAGGCAAATGTTCAGTTTCCACCAAAGTCCAGTAACAGGCCAAGAGCTGTCTCTCAAAAGGAGAGTAGTTATCTGCAGAAGTTGGCAGGGCCTTGCTCCAAAATCATAGAGGCCTTCACTGTAATTCATCTATGGGGGCCTGCCAAAGGCTCCAAACAGTATCCATATCTGCCACTGACTCCTCAAGCATCATGGGATCTGCTGGGTCATATGGCCCAGATGGCAGAGCAGCTTGCACAGGAGTCTGGACCTGTTGTAGAGACTTTTCCTGTTCTGAACCCTACTCAAAGCTGATAGTCTTTTGGGTCACTCAATAAAAGAGCCAGAGTAACACATTCAAATGAGGAATGTGTTGCCTCCAAAATCCAAATAGGCCAACTAGGTGTTATGCCTCTTTCTTGGTTGTAGGAGAGGCCAAATGGAGGAACTTATGCTTCACCTCAGAAGGAATATCTAGACAGACCCCATGTCACTGGGCCCCTAGACATTATACTGAGGTAGAAGTTCCTTGACTTTTAGTTGGATTTATTTCCCATCCTCAGGCATGCAAATGTCTCACCAATAAGTCCAATGTGTTTGCGACATCTTGCTCACTGGACCCAATCAGCATAATGTCATTAATGCAATGGACCAGTGTGATATCTTGTGGAAGCAAAAAGTGATCAAATTCATTCCAAATAAGATTATGACAGAAAGCAGGAGAGTTGATATACCTCTGAGGTAGGACAGTAAAAGTATATTGCTGGCCTTGCCAGCTGAAGGCAAATTGCTACTAGTGGGCCTTATGGACAGGAATTGAGAAAAAGCATTTGTTAAGTCAATGGCAGCATGCCACGTACCAGGAGATGTGTTAATTTGCTCAAGCAATGATACCACACCTGGCACAGCAGCTGCAATTGGAGTCCCCACTTGGTTAAGTCTATAATAATCCACTGTCATTCTCCAAGATCCATCTGTGTGCTGCATAGGCCAAATAGGAGGGTTGAATGGGGATGTGGTGGAAATCTCCACCCCTGAATGGGTGGTGATTTTCAAGTCCTTGATGATGCCACTAATCTCTGTGATCCTCTCCAGTGATGCAATATTGATTTTGATGTATTATTTTTCTAGGTAGATGCAGCTCTAATGGCTTCCATTTGGCCTTTCCTACCATAATAGCCCTCACCCTACCAGTGAGGGAGCCAATGTAGGGGTTCTGCCAGCTGCTAAGTATGTCTATGCCAATTATGTATTCTGGCATTGGGGAAATGACCACAGGATGAGTCTGAAGACCCACTGGACCCACTGTAAGTCAGACCTAAGCTAAAACTCCATTAATTACCTGACCTCCATAAGCCCAAACTTTAACTGGAAGACCACAGTGATGTTTTGGGTCCCCTGGAATCAATGTCAGCTAAGAGCCTGTGTCTAGTAGTCCCTAAAATGTCTGATCATTTCCTTTTCCCCAGTGCACAGTTACCCTGATAAAAGGCTGGAGGTCTCCTTGGAGAAGGATGGGAAAAAGATTCACTGCATAAACTGTCAGTAATGTAGTGGGGTTCCTTCCTCAAGGTGACCTGGCTTCCCTTTCATTCAAAGGGGTTCTGAATCTGTAAACCAGCTAAAGTCTAGAAATTGAGAGGCTGTGATTCCCTGTTTTAATAATTCAAATTAGTCTTTTGTCCATTCAGCATGAAAGTTTTCTGCTTGTATAAATTAAGTAGGAATACAGTAGTCTTCCTATCAATTTCACTTCTAGAAATGCCATGATGAGACAGTGCCACAGCCACAGCTACACAAGTCAGAATATTCTGATGGCCACTTTGCCTCTGCTGTCCATTATGGTAGCTATGCCCACCTTGCCTTTGATGGTTGAGTGCTGTCATTTGGCCCCTGTCACCTTGGGATCCAGTTATTCTCATTGCATTTAAATTTTATAGTTGAGTGACTGTGGTTCCCACTGTTAGTTCTGACAAACAGAGAAGAACAATTACATGGCTCTTCAAAGATGTAGGTGCTGCCCTCAAATCTATTTCACAAGGCATTGGTAAGGGCATATATTCTGTACTCTCCAAGCTGGGATGAGTAGGTCTAAAGTGACTAAATCACTCCACTATCCCAATCTCCCTAAGTCTTTGGATCCCTTCTTCTACATTAACCAAAGAAGACGAGGCATTTTCAGCTTACTCATGGTGGGCCATCATTAATCTGTATTTTGACTAAGCAAGCAAATAGACTATGAGAATGTTTTTTTAACTCCTCAAGCTGAAACATTAAAAGCAGAGTTCCTACTCAGTGGGGCGAAATCAATAAATTCAGCCTGATCCTACTCTATGTTCCTTTTGCCATTATCCCACACCCTTAACATCCATTTCAATGACTATTCTCCAGGTTTCTGTTTATATACATTTGAAAACTCAAGAAGTTCTTTTTGAGTGGTGCACACCTCCTCATGGGTCACACTCTCAAACTCATCTCTAAGGGCCCACAGTGACTTTAATCTAGTTATAGGTCTAGAATCAAACAGAGGTGTTGGGAGTGGCTTCTGAGGAGAATCAACATTATCTTGCCTGGCAACTGTCTCAAGAGAGGCCATCACTGTTGCCTTAGGCAGTGCAGGGTCTATCTTCTCAGACAAAGGTGGAAAGACTGATGGCAGCATGGGTCTGAAAAGATATGTTGCCACTACTAGGGACGAGGAAGCTGTTCTCTACAGGAGATAAGACTCTCACTCAGGGCAATCCTAGCAGATTTGAGGCTCAGCATCTGCTTCTGAAGCTGGGAGACAGAATCCTTTAGTTCATCATTTTGTTTCATCACTTTGTACGCTAAACGTAGCAACAACCAACCAGCTTCATTATATTTCTTGGCTCTCCACATATAGTTACAGGTATTATGTATAGAGTCACTAAACTCCTTGCCTCCCATGAGCGATGAATCAGGAGTGTCAAATGCATTTATTTTGCATATCTCTCTAAACAGTTCCTGCCAAGGACTATCAGTGTTCTCCATATTATTAGAAGTAGAGTCCTTAGCAGTTTGGGGTCTAATCATATTAAGCAGCCAACTCCAGAAACCCCAAAACCAATGAAAGAACTCCATCTTTAATATTCTGTTCCTCTAAAACCACTCCACTCTCGGTACCAAAATCTATGTTAGTCAGGATTCTCTAGAGGGACAGAACTAATGGAATAGATTACATATATATATATAAACTCATAAATATATATATATAAACTCATAAATATATATATAAATAAACTCATAAATATATATATATATATATATATATATATATTTATGAGTTTATTAAGTAGTAACTCACACAACTCACACAATCACAAGGTCCCACAATAGGCCATCTCTAGCCTGAGGAGCAAGGACAGTCAGTTCAAGTTCTAAAACTGAAGAACTTGGAGTCAATGTTCAAGGGCAGGAAGCATCCAGCATGGGAGAAAGATGTAGCCTGGGAGGCTAAGCCAGTCTCACTTTTTCACATTTTTTTGCCTGCTTTATATTCACTGGCAGCTGATTTGGTTGTGCCCACCCAGATTAAGGGTGGGTCTGCCTTTCCCAGCCACTGACTCAAATGTTAATCTCTTTTGGCAACTCCCTTACAGAGACACCCAGGATCAATGCTTTGTATCTTTCAATTCAATCAAGTTGACACCCAGTGTTAACAGCTGGAAGAAAGAAAGAAAAAAAAGAAACAAAAAGTAAAAAGGAAAAGAAAAGAAAAGGAAAGTAAGAAAGAAAGAAAGAGAAAGACTGATTGTGAAGAAATGAATGCAGGAAATCTATTAATAGATATAGATATCAAACTCTGAACAGTGATCCCTTTAAGAATCTGATCATTGTAGATGCTACTCTTGAGAAAAACAAGAAAACAGACATAACACAGTGCCAAATATCAGAAACTTCCTTAAGGTCCATCAACCTTAAGGAAGCAGGCACTAGTGGGACTGATAAGCTAAGAAGCCTTCTAAGAAACAGAGGAGAGGTCCCTGTAATAAGTACCTCTGAAGTCAACTTCACTATGTTAAGCAATTATCTGGAGCACATTTTATGTACCATTAAGAGTGAATTTCTTTGGGCCGGGGTTGGATTCATAAAGGAGTAGAACTCAATGAAACACTGTTGGCATTATCATTAGTAGGTCTTTATTGAGTTGTGAATAAACCTTTCAATATCTTAAAGTATATCACAACTTTCTTATAACTGTAATTCCATAACCATCTTTGGCTACTAAATATTACCCTGTCCTGAAAATTCTTACAGCATTACTGTTTCAAAATCAAGTTACAGTTCACCCCATATTTTCCAGAAATAAAAAAACAAGTTACTTAAAAGTTGCCATTTGATTTTGTTTTCACACTTAATAAGTTGTCTAAGTTTGTTCAACAAGATCAAGATTCCTTGGTTATCAATGTTTTTTAAACTTGTCTAACTTTAAATGTTCTCTTTTAATAAGGGATGTGTGCTCATTCATTAACATTTCTTTATAACAATATTCTTAAAGTCTGATTTGCTTGTTTGTACATATAACTTTTATAGGGGATATTTAAAATATTATAATGTTTGAGGGCAAAATGGCAAATACTATTATAAAACAGTAAAATTATGCTTTTAAGAATAAGTTTAAATTGGATGCATAAGGCATTAAAACATAAAAATATTCTAAAAGGCCATAGGATTTTATTATTAATAGGTGTTTATTGAGTTGTGAATGAATCTTCCATTATCTTAAAGTATATCACAATTTTATTATAACTGTAATTTCATAACTTTCTTTGGCTACTAAATATTGCCCTGTCTTATAAATGGCCTCTGGATGAGAGAAATTTGAAGAGCTAAAGATAAATAAGAAAAAGTTATAGAATATGACTTACTGGTTATAAGGGGTAAAGAAAAGTTTCTAGCTTAGTTGACTATACAAAGAGAAAAACCACTGATAAACAGGAAAATAAAAATGAGAAAGAAACAAATTTATCAAAAAAGCAAATGAGCTTGGCCTCAAAGATATTGAATTTCTTGTTGCAGTGGAATATCAAAAATGACAATGCACATTTATACAGAACTTCGAGATGTGAGAGCAGAATTCAAGAAGGAGATAATGACTGAAATAAAATTCATACATGAGAATCTTTTATATAGCATAAGGATGTATGACACAGTTAAGAACTCAGAGAGTAGAGATTTAGAGCAAGAAGGCAGAAATCACTGGAGCAAGTGAAGGAGAATCAATCAGAAACAAAGGAGACATATGGCCAAAATGGCATTGGGATGGTGCAGAGTTTACTCAGCTAGGTCCAGGTCAGAAGCCATCAAACATATGGATAATGCTGGAGATTCTCAGTTCAGTCTGGGGCATGGTTCTTACAGAACATAACATTTTCCTCTCTGAAGTCAAAAACATAATAGAGATGAACCCTCAGACTTTTTATTCTGTTTTCTATGTCCCACCTCTACTTGTGATAAACAGTAAAAAAATTCACTCCCCAAAACACTTCACCCCAAACAACCACATTCAAAAAAGCATGAGATTTTGTCATTGCCAAAGTTACCTTTCAACCTTCAAACAAAAACCATCTTGTTTAATCAAGGACTTCCCTTGCTTTAAGGGAGAAAAAATGGTGTATTCATTAGAATAGGCAAAAAGGCTGTAACAACCCCTGAAACTTCAATGGATTAACAAAACAAAAGTTTATCTTTCCCTCACAAAGTCTTGGTAGTTTGAATGACTCTCCAAGGAAAGTGTCCTCTCTGCAGTCACTCAGCAAAAATAAAAAGAAAGAAACTTTGATTTTATGACACCACTGTTTCAACATGTGGTCTATGTGTCTTCCCTGGAAGAATAAAAAATAAAAAGAAGCTGAAAGGTTGCACAAGGGCTGTTGAGGTTTTATGCTGTGTCAACTTGACCAATCTGAAAATGTTTCCCAAAATCCCTTTCTCTTAAGTTTCCCTATTAGAGGTGGCCAAAAAAGAAATTCTCACAAGATTTGGAAAGCAAAAGTGAGATAGCAGTGATTATATTCTGAAAGTTATCCTGGCTAGAGATAGTGAGAGACAGATGCAGAGCTATCGTCAGATTCTACCTTGTTTTTGCCTTTCACACACTGAGAGATAAATGCATAAATGTAGTAAATTCTAGCTTATTCTTTCTCACCCTCACTCCATGTCCAGCTCTTTTTCCTTACTGCCAGCCTTTCTGATCAACAATAAGATCCAACCCACCCCTAGACACAGAGGCAACAGCTATCTATAGACTTCTCCAGCTTCAGCAGTTTTCCTTCACTGTCTTCACGCTGGCAGGCAAATGTATTCCCTGACAACCCCCAATTTATCCACCTGTGCCAGTGCCTCACAAGTTCTGGTTAGTGACTTTTCATTGATTCCCACATCTTCCTTTTACACCCTTATTTCTCTAGCATTTCCTACAATTGTGCAAATTCTTAGCTAATTATAAATCCTTTATTCCATAATGCCCACAGTGGTTCTGCTTTCCTAACTGAGGCTAACTACTATAATTATTGGTACCAAGAGTAGTTCCAGGGCAGCAGACCCAAAATACCACTATAGTCGATCACTACTCAGCCATGGTACAGACAGGCTTATGGAGGTAAAGTCATTAATGAAGTTTTGAAAAGCATCTGTCTCATCAACATGTCCCTAAAATCAACCCATAGTTTTTTGCCTACTTCTGGAATGCATTATAAGTAAAGACATAATAAACAACTAGCAGAATCTCCACGTTGGCTTTCTAACTCATAAAATAGGACTATTATGGTGAGGAAGACTAACTAGAAACCTCTAGAACTACCTCCACCAATCAAATTATTAAAGGTAGTTCTTCATTGCTTGGGGGATTTCCGGTATAAGTGACAACATGAAGGACTTGAAGGATGCAGAGAGGGCAATTCCTACCACGTGTCTATTCAACTTGCATATTTTGCTTTTGTATTTAAGAGATGGATCCTGGAGAATGATAGCGTATTATTGTAAACTTAAACTGGTAATGATGCCTACTGTAACTTCAGTTCCATATGTGATCTATTTACTAAGGCAAATCAATACATTCCTGGGTTCCTGGAATAATCCTACTGAACCAGTGAATGCTTTCGTTTGATATACCACCACAAATCGACTTCAGAACTATCTGTATCAACTCTGACATCCTATGTCATAATCTATTCTACAGGAATCTTCTCTGATCATCTCTCTACTACACAAGACATCCTAATGGTCTACATTAATAATGCCAGGCTGATTAGTTTTGGTGAGCAGGAAGCAGTAATTCCCTTAAACACCTTGGTAAGATACTCATATTCAAAAACAATTTAGAAAAGTTTCTATGGGTCCAATGGTCAGAGCCATGGCATTATATCTTTGCCAAGGTAAAGAGAAAGCTGCTAAATTTGGCCCTTCCTAACATCAAGAAAGCGATTGCTCCTGGTGGGCCTCTTTGGATTTTGAAGGCAACATGGGCCTCATTTGGGCATACTACTCTGACTCAATTATTGAGTAATCCAAGAGGCTGCTATCTTTGAGAGGAACTCAAATAAGAGAAAAATGTGCAAAAGGTCCAGCTTTCCACGTAAGCTGTTCTGCCATTTAGGCCATATAATTCAGCAGAACTGTGATTGAAGTGTTTATGCTTTATAATGGAAATTTTGTAGAGCGGATAAAGATTGTTTTAAGTACAGAACTTTAAGATTCAGCAGTTAAACTGCATCATACTTTGTAGATATCACTCTTTTTGAGAAATAGCATTTGGACTGTGTTGGATCATAGTAGAGAATAGATATCTAACAATGGACTACCAAATTATCTTGAAAATTAAATTGACTATCAATAACTAATTTTGGATTTAACCACCCCATAAAATCGGGAGTGAACAGTAGCACTCCATCATCAACACCAGCAATTCCTAAAAGCACAAGTAAGATGCATGTGTAAGGAATTCAGTTTTCCATTGTTCCTCTTACATTTGCACTACTCTATCAGCCCACAGCTGTGTGAGTTTCTTTAATCAGTTGACTGAAGAGAAAGATGTGGCAATGGTTTACAAATGGTTCCCCATAGTACGCTGGCACTTTTTAAAAGTGGAGAGTTATTCCATTACAGTCCTACTCAGGGATAATCCCCCCAGAAGCTATAACTATGGAAATGCACCTTTTTTATTTTTATTTTATTTTATTTTATTTTGCCTAATAAGAATAAGAGATGGTCAGAGATGCAGATCTATGCTGATTCTTAAGCAAGGCCTGACAATTGTTACATAGACAAGGACTTGGAAGAAACATGATTGAATTTGGTGAAAAGTAGTTCTAGAGAAGAAACATTTGGATCAAACTAAAATATGGACACAAAGTGTGAGGACATTTGTGTCCCATATTAATGCTCACTGAAGACCTCCAGCAGTAGAGATTTTAATAATCAGGTGGACAAACTTACTCACTCTCTAGATGTCAGCCTCTTTCCTCAGTCACTTGTGACATTGCTGTACCAGCTCATTAATAAGGTAGTTACAGTAGTAAAAATAAAAGGTATTCATGAGCTCAGCAACATATACTTCTACTCCCAAAGGCTTTAGTAAAAACTACCATCTGTAAACTTAGAGAATGCTTTATACACTAAAATGGTGTATGTTTAACTTTGCTTCTGTTCAAGGAACTTGTTTTACGGTAAGTAAAGAGCAACAATTAGTTTTTGCTCATTGAATTTACTGATCCTACCATGTTTCCTGGAATAAATGTTTAAGACTCAGATACAAAGCCAACTGAATGGTCACACTTGATGGAGTGCTGTAATGTTGTTCAGCATACAGCATTTGCTCTGAATCAATGACCAACATACAATGCTGGTTTTTTTCCCCATTAGTCAAGATTCATTGGTTAGGGAAGCAGGAAATAGAAAATGAAGTAGCTTCTCTCCCTGTTACTCTTAATGATACAATAGCAAAATTTTTGCTTCCTGTCCCTACAAATTTGGGATCTGTGAATTTAGAGATCTTCATTCCCAAAAAAGGAATACCTCCAATAGGGCAGTCGTTAAACCTTAAAGTTACAAAATAATTTCCTTTGACTCTATGTCTCACATCCAAGGTATGCTGTTGTGAAAGGTAGGCCCTCACAGCCTTGGAAGCTCTGCCACTGTGGCCTTGGAGGGTACAGCCTCTCTCCCAAATGTTTTCACAGGCTGGCACTGAGTGCCTGCACCTTTTCAGGTGCACAATTCAAGCAGTGGTAGATCTACCACTCTGGGGTCTGGAGGACAGTGCCCCCCTTCTCACAACTTCACCAGGCAATGTGCCAGTGGGTACTCTATATGAGGGCTCCAATCCCACATTTCCCTTCCACACTGCTTTAGCAGAGGTTCTCCATGAGGGCTCTGCTCCTGCAGCAAACTTCTGCCTGAAAGCATTGCTATACATCCTCTGAAATCTAAGTGAAGTTTTCAAAACCTCAATTCTTGACTTCTGCGCACCTACAGGCCCACCACCATGTGTAAGCCACCAAGGCTTGGGGTTTGCACTCTCTTAAGCAATGGCTGGAGCTGTAAGTTGGCTCTTTATAGCCACTGCTGGAACTGAAGCAGCTGGGACACATGGCACCATGTCCTGAGGCTGCAAAGATCAGGGCAACCCTGGGCCTGGTCAACAAAACTATATTTCCCTCTTAGGCCACCTGAGAGAGGCTGCTATGAAGGTTTCTGACATGCCCTAAAGACATTTTCCCCTATAGTCTTGGAAATTAACATTTGGTTCCTCATTACTTATGCAAATTTCTGTATTGGGCTTCAAATTCTCCCCAGAAAAGTGAGACTATTTACAAAAATTAAAACTACAGTAGTTGTATTTCCTCTTTACTTTTATATAAATATATTTGTGTGTATATACCCATCTATCTATCTATATATATATATCTACTCCTGGTAATTTTAAAATAATGAGTAAATGGTTATTATTTTTTCTTTAAAAAAATATTTGGAAATGAAAAAGAAATGGTTGACAGTATCTCATTACATTAGTTGGAAAATTATAATGTAAACCTATCACTACATTAATTTGATTTAATTATAGTAATCAAACTTCCTAAAAAGGAAGAAAAAAGCATAATTAAGGAAAACATCAAAATGTAAATCTAATCTTTAATATTCATTCTAGAAGCTCATAGTCTACTGGCAAGCTTCTGGAAAAATAATAAAACTTAGCTTATTTAACTTGTAGTTCTCAGAATCTCCATGAGATCAATAACACTATTAACCACTACTTCCTAATAGTAATAGTAGTAAAAGCTGACATTAATAAGAACTTACTATGTGCTAGGCATGTGTTCGACTTACTTTAACTTACTATATTAGAAAATATAGCTAAGAGCTATACTTATCCCCATATAATCCTCATAATTTTAGAAGGAAAGCATTACTGTTATATCCATTTTACAGATAAGAAAGTTGGAATTTAGTGATTTACTCAAGATCACACAATAAGTCAAGTTGGAAATTAGTACGTGATTTACACAAGATCACACAGTAAGAAAGAAAACCTAAATCCGCGGCTCTCTGACATGCAATTTCATGTGCTCAACCACTAATTTATGCTACTTCCTTACATTCACAGACCTCCAAAAATATTCAAACAACTTTAAGCACTGGCTGTTTAAATATGTATTTCCCAGCAAAATTTTTTTTCTATATTTTACAAATTTTTCATGAATGCAAATATTTTATGAACCTCTGCATTTTAAAAATGATTATTTTAATTATTTTCTTGGTCCTGTATTCTTTCAAAAAGACAGTCTTTGCAAAGTCTAGGTTGTATTTAAATTCAACCTAAGTTGAAAAGGGCTTGCCACTCTCCTGAGTCCTACTGTTCTTTACATGGAATTGCTGACCTAGTTCTAAAGAGAAGTATAAATGCACATGGCTCAAATATAGTCTTTAGGGGAAAAGTAAAGTTATTGTTCATGTCCCATTTACCTAGAATGCTGACCTTTCAATGTAAACTGTTTCCTATTGTAAACATTTAACAAATAAAAATAATAGAGCTCATGCTTTATCAACAATGATCCAGCTGCTTTAACCTTGGTTTATTTCTATGTCACAATCTGAATGCCCCACTTAAGTTCAGTCTTAGGAAATATGGTATTGTTCCACGTTGTATAAGGTAAAACATCAGACTTAATCCTATGTATCTTTAACCTGGAAAATAAAATGGGTAGATAGAAAACAGTGCTCTCAACTTACTCTAAATCTGATAAAAATAGGAAAAAACACAATATCTATCTGATGTTAAGCATACAGATATGACAATTGTATTGACTGCACAGAGATATTGATTCATATAATAAAGTACCAGCAACACTTTAAAAATTTACTGATTACAATTATTGAAATTATAACCTGTGACACAAGCTTCAAAATCAGAAAATGCCTTCAAGCTTGTTGTTTTATGTGTATATGAGGAAACATTATTTAAAGAATATTATATAATTTAGAAATTGTTACCAAATATGGTATAAAACTCCAAAATATAAGATTATTAATTGTAAAGAAAATAATCAGAGTTGGAGTTGTGGTATAAATTAATTAAAAACAAAACAATGCCATCCAAGGTGATTAAAAAAGAGCTAGAAGTTAAACTGAAGAAATAGATATCACAAGAAAATTATTCAGGGGAAAATGTAAAAACCTATGCTTTAGAAAGAGTATATCTGATTGTAAGAAACAGAAATCCTCTAAGTCTAGCTTAATGAAAATAGGGCTTAACATGAAGGAAAACATGCAAATTCCAAGGGCATCCAAAGACAGAAAGTGAAGAACACCCAGAACACAAGAATCTCAGAAATGGAATCAGAAGGGCAGGCACTAAAGCATCTCTCTTTGTCTCCCATAAATCACCCATGTCTCTACTCTTCTCCCTCTGATCAGCATCCTAGACTTGGACATGGCCCAAAGTGGCCAGATTGACTGCAGCTCTCATCTCAGGCTGTTGTTTAAGTACCTACTATCATCTCATGATCAAAATTCCCAGTTGCCTCAGCTGTGACTTGTTTGCTGCTGAGATGAGTGTTCACAACAAAGATAATATCAGCTGCAACTGAAAGGCAATTTTATTATTTTATTTTATTTTTGTTAACTTTTATTTTCGGTTCGGAGGTACATTTGCAGGTATGTTCAATGGATAAATTGTATGCTATGGGAGTTGTGTTACAGATTATTTCATCACTCAGCTAAAAAGCATCGTTTACAATAGGTAGTTTTCCAGTCCTCACCTTCCTCCCACCCTCTACCCTCAAATAAGGCTGAGTCTATTTTTTCTTTCTTTCTCTCCATGTTTACTCAATGTTTAGCTCCCACTTAGTGGAGTGAGGACATATGGCATTTGGTGTTCTCTTCCTTTGTTAGCTTGTTTAGGGTAGTAACCTCCAGCTGCATCCATGTTGCTTTCAAAGATATGATCTTGTTCTTTTTCTGTTTCTGTGTAGTATTCCAAGGTATATATGTACCACATTTTCTTTATCCAGCTGCCATCGATGGGCATTTAGGTTGATAACATGTTTTTGCTATTGTGATAGTGCTGCAGTGAACACACGCATGCCTGTTTCTTTAGGGTAGAATGATTTATATTTCTTTGGATATATAGCCAATAATAAGATCGCTGGGTCAAAAAGTAGTTCTGTTTTATTTGAGAGAATACCAAACTGCTTTCCACAAAGGCTTCACTAATTTACATTCTCACCTGCAGTTTTAAGCATTCACTTTTCTCCACAACCTCAATTTGTTATTTTCTGACTGTCATTCTGATTGGTGTAAGATGGCATCTCACTGTGATTTTGATTCACAATTCTCTAATGATAAGTGATATTCAGCATTGTTTCATATGATTGAAAAAATGTTCTTCATGTTGGCCATGTGTATGTCTTTTGAAAACTGTCCACGTCCTTTGCCCACTTGTTAATGTGATTTATTTTTGCTTGTTAATTTGTTTAAGCTCCTTATAGATTCTGGATATTTTTGGATGCATAGTGTGCAACTATTTTATCCCATTCTGTAGGATGTCTATTTAATCTTTTGATACTTTCTTTTGGGTACAAAAGCTCTTTAGTTTAAGTAGATCCCATTTATCAATTCTTGTTTTTGTTACAATTGCTTTTTGAGTCTTCATCGTGGAATTTTTGCCAGGGCCTATTCCAGAATGGTATTTTCTAAGCTATGTTGTAGAGTTTATCTACTTTAAATTTGTGCAATTAATTCTTTAATACATGTTGAATTCTGTATATGGTGTAAGAAGGGGTCTAGTTTCAGTCTTCTGCATATGGCTATCCAATTATCCCAGCACCGTTATTGAATATGGAGTCCTTTTTCCATTGCTTGTTTTTGTGGACTTTGTCAAAGATCACATGGCTGTAGGTGTGCAGCTTTATTTTTGGCTCTCCTTTTTCTTCCATTGGTCTATGTGTCTGTTTTTGTACCAGTACCATGCTGTTTTGGTTATGATACCCTTGTATACTTTGCAGTATAGTTTGAAGTCAGGTAATATAATGCCTCCAGCTTTGATCTTAGGATCGCTTTGGCTATTTGGACTCTTTTTGGATCCATATGCGTATTTTCTAATTTTGTGAGGAATATTACTGATAATTTGATGGGAATAGTATTGAATCTGTAAATTTTTTTTTTGTCAGCCCATTTTAACAATATTTATTCTTTTTATCCATGAGTATGAAATGTTTTTTCATTTGTTGGTATAATCTATTATTTCTTTCAGAAGTGTTTTATAATTCTCGTTGAGGAGATCTTTCACCTCCCTAGTTAGCTGTATTCTTAGATATTTTATTCATTTTCTGGCTGTAGTGAATGGGACTGCATTCATGATTTGGCTCTCAGCTTGGATTTTGTCAATGTGTAGAAATGCTACTGAATTTTGTACACTGATTTTGTACCCCAAAACTTTTCCGAAGTTGTCAGATCTAGGAATTTTTGGACAGAAACTATGGAGTTTTCTAGGTATAGAATTATATCATCTGCAGATAGAGATAGTTTGACTTTCTTTCTTCCTATTCGTATGGCTTTTATTTTTTCCCTTGCCAGATTGCTCTGGCTAAAACTTCCACTTTTATGTTGAATAGAAGCGGTGAGAGAAGGCATCTTTGTTTTCTCCTGGTTTTCAAGGGGAATAATTGCAGCTTTGGACTATTCACTATGATGTTGGCTGTGGGTTTGTCAGAGATGGCTCTTAAGGTATGTTCATTTAATGCCTGGTTTGTTGAAAGTTTTTAACATAAAGGAATATTAAGTTTTATCAAAAGCCTTTTCTACATTTATTATGGTGATGATGTGGTTTTTAAGTCCTATTTTTGTGATGAATCACATTTATCGATTTGTGTATATTGAACCAACCTTGCATCCCAAGAATAAAGACTACTTAGTCATGGTGGATTAGCCGTTTGATGTGCTGCTGAATTTGGTTTGCTGGATTTTCTTTTTTTTTTTTTTTTAATGATTTTTTGCATCTATGTCCATCAAGGATATTGGCCTCATTTTTTTTTTTTTTTTTTAATCTTTGCCAGGTTTTCGAATCAGGATAATGCTGGGCTCATAGAATGAGTTAAGGAGGAATCCCTCCTCCTCAATTTTGGGAATAGTGTGAGCAGGCATGGTACTAGCTCTTTTTTACACGTCTGGTAAAATACAGCTGTGAATCTGTCTGGTGATGGGCTTTTTCTGGTTGGTAGGCTTTTTATCAATAATTCAATTTCAGAACTTGTCATTGGTCTGTTCAGGGTTCCAATTTCTTCTTGGTTTAATCTTGTGAGGTTGTTTGTTTCTAGGAATTTATCAGTTTCTTCGAGTTTTTCCTGTATATTTGCATAGAGGCATTCATAAAAGTCTCTGAGGGCTTTTGTATTCCGGGATGGTTAGTGCTAATGTCCCCTTTGTCGTTTTTGATTGTGTTTATTTGAATCTTCTCTCTTTTTTTATTAGTCTAGCTACTGGTCTATCAATCTTATTTATTCTTTCAAAAAACAAACTCCTAGATTTGTTGATCTTTTGTTTGGTTTTCACATCTTAATTTCATTCAGTTTAGCTCTGATTTAGGTTATTTCATGTTTTCTGCTATTTTGAGGGTTGATTTACTCTTGTTTTTCTAGATCCTGTAAATACCATGTTAGGTTGTTCATTTGAGATCTTTCTAACTTTTTGATGTGAATGTTTAGCCCTATAAATTCTTCTCAATACTGCTTTAGCTGTGTCCCAGAGATTCTGGTATGTCGTATCTTTGTTCTCATCAGTGTCAAGTGATTTTTTGATTTCTGCCTTAATTTCTTTGTGTAAGAGTTATTCAAGAACAGATTGTTTAATTTCAATATAATTATATGATTTTGAAATATATTCTTAGTATTGATTTCTATTTTTATTGCATTGTGGTCCTAGAGTATCGTTACTATTTCTTTTTTTTTTTTTTTTAATTTGCTAACAATTGTTTAATGGCTGATTGTGTGATATATTTTAGAGTATGTGCCATATGCAGATTAGAAAAACATACATTCTGTTGTTTTTGAGTGGAGAGTTCTGTAGATGTCTGTTAGGTCCACTTAGTCAAGTGTTGAGTTCAGGTCCCAAAAATATTTGATAGTTTTCTGCCTCAATGATCTGTCTCATACAGTCAGTTGAGGTTTCCCACTATTATTGTGTGGTTATCTAAGTCTCTTCGTGGGTTTCTAATAACTTGATTTATGAATCTAGGTGCTCCTGTATTGGGTGTATATACACTTAAGATAGTTAGAGCTTGTTGAATGGAACACTTTACCATTATGCAGTGCCCTTCTTTGTCTTTTCTGATCATTGTTGGTTTAAAGTTTGGTTTGGCCGGGCACAGTGGCTCAAGCCTATAATCCCAGCACTTTGGGAGGCCAAAGTGGGTGGATCACCTGAGTTCAGGAGTTTGAGACCAGCCCAGCCAACATGGTGAAATCCCATCTCTACTAAAAATGCAAAAATCAGCCAGGCATGGTGGTATATGCCTGTAATTCCAGCTACTAAGGAGGTTGAGACAGGAGAATTGCTTGGACCCAGGAGGTGGAGATTGTAGTAAGCCAAGATTGTGCCACTGCACTCTAGTCTGGGTGATAGAGCAAGACTCTATCTCAAAAAAAAAAAAAGAAAATCTGTTTTGTCTGAAACTGAATAGCAACCATGCTTTTTCTGTTTTCCATTTGTGTGGTAGATTTTTCTCCATATCTTTCCTTTGAGCCTATGAGATGGATTTCTTGAAGACAGCATACAGTTGAGTCTTATTCTTTTATTCAACTTGAAAGGCAATTTTAAAGAAAGGAAACTTTGATAGTAAAAACAACCTGCCAAAGTGCACATCTGCCTCTGCCTATGAAAAGGACAACAGAAACAAAAAAGTAAGGTGTAGGTATTAGGCTACACAGATAGGCCCCACTTATGATGGTTTGGCTTACAATTTTTTGACCTTCCAATGGTGTGAAAGCCATGTGGATTCAGTAGGAACCATACTTTGAATTTTGAGTTTTGATCTTTTCCCAGGCTAGTGACATGGGTATGATACTCTCTCATGATGCTGGGTAGCAGGAGCCACAGTTGCCAGTCGGCCATGGGATCATGATGATGAACAATCATGCTCTACCATGGACTATGTCGCTAGATGACTTTTCCCAACTGTAGGCTAGTATAAGTGTTTAGAACACATTTAAGGTAAGTAAGGCTAAGCTATGATGTTCAGTAGGGTAGGTGTATTAAAATGCATTGTTGACATAATATTTTCAACTGATGATGGTTTATCAGGATGTAATCCCATCATAAATTAAGTATCTGTATACTATATATTTAAAGTTCAGATGAGAGAAATAGAAAACTTTTATGGTGGTATATTGGGCTTGCCCAAATACAAAAGAAAAGGAATTCCCAAAACAATTTATTGATGAACATCGCCATTTCAGAGGATCCAAGCCAGCCAAATAGGAACAGCTCCAGAGTGCAGTTCCCAGCAAGAACAACACAGAGGGTGAGTGCCCACCACATTTCCAAACAAATGTACACTGCCCACAGACCAGAAGATTCCCGGGCCAAAAAGCATCATGAGTTTTCAGCATGGTGGTTTCAGCTGGTGCCACGTTGGCACACAGAAACTCACACAAATCTGGGCTGCTGTTTCAACTGGTGCCTGGAACTCCTGGGAGACAGAGCCACCCATTCAACTAAAAGGGAGAGGGCATAGACAGGGGAATCAGGCAATCTGTCTTTGCAGGTACCACCCCCACAAAACAAGCAATCTGAAACACTCTGGATTGAGAGTTTTGCAGCAAGTGCCACGGGACCCAGAATAGTTCAGCTCGGTGGGGGAAGGGTGACAACCACTACCAAGGAAGTCTGCCACTACTGAGGCAGTTTACACAGCAGCTGAGCAGGGCCTGCAACAGCTCAGCAACACCTCTGCTGGCAGACAGTGACTAGACGACTCCGTGCAGGGCACAACATCTATGAAAAAAGGCAGCAGCAAGACAGGAACTTATGAACAAAGCTGACCTTCCTAGGACAGAGCACCTGGGAAAAGAGGTGGTTATTAGTTCTCAGACTTAAAAGTACCTACCCAGAGGCTCTGCACAGAACAACAGAGCTCCCAGCACAGCACTTGAGCTCCTATAAGGGACAGACTGTCTCCTCAAGCAGTATACCCAAAGAAACATCTCATAAAGGGGAGCTCAGGCCAGCATCTGGCAGGTACCCTTCTGGGATGAAGAAGAAGAAACTGGCAGCAACCCTTACTGTTCTGCAGCTCCTGCAGGTGATCCCAGGAAGCAGGATCTGGAGTGGACCTCCAGCAGTCCTGCAGCAGACGGGTCTGACTGTTAGAAGGAAAGCTAAGAAACAGAAAGAAATAACTTCATCATCAACAAAAAGGACATCCACTCAGAGACCACATCAGAAAGTCACCAACTACAAAGACCACAGGTAGATAAAGCCACTAAGATGGGAAGAAACCAGCAAAAAAAATATGAAAAAAAAAAAAAAGCAGAATGGCTTTCCTCCTCCAAAGGATCACAATTCCTCACCAGCTAGGGATCAAAGATGGATAAAGAATGAATCTCATGAATTCACAGAAACAGGCTTCAGAAGGTGGGTAATAACAAATTTCTCAGAGCTAAAAGAACATGTGCTAAACCAATGCAAAGAAACCAAGAGCCTAGAAAAAGGATTAGATGAGATGCTAACTAGAATAAACAGCTTAGAGAAGAATATAAATGACTTGATGGAGCTGAAAAACATAGCACAAAAACCTTGTGAAGCATACACAAGTTTCAATAGCTGAACTGACCAAGCAGAAGAAAGGATATCAGAGATTGAAGATCAACTCAATGAAATAACATGAGAAGGCAAGAATAGAGAAAAAAGAGTAAAAAGAAATAAACAAAGCCTCCAAGAAATATGGGATTACATGAAAAGACCTAATCTACGTTTGATAGGTGTAGCTGAATGTGACAGAGAGAATGAATCCAAGCTGGAAAACACTCTTCAGGATATTATCCAGGAGAACTTCCCCAACCTAGTAAGCCAGGCCACCATTCAAGTCCAGGAAATACAGAGAACACCACAAAGATATTCCTCAAGAAGAACAACCCCAAGGCACATAATTGTCAGATTCACTAGGGTTGAAATGAAGGAAAAAATGCTAAGGGCAGCCAGAGAGAAAGGTCGAGTTACCCACAAGGGGAAGCCCATCAGACTCACAGCAGATCTCTCCATAGAAACCCTACAAGCCAGAAGAGAGTGGGGACCAATATTCAATATTCTTAAAGAAAACAACTTTCAACCTAGAATTTCAAATCCAGCCAAACTAAGCTTCATAAGCAAAGGAGAAACAGAATCCCTTATGAACAAGCAATTGCTAAGAGATTTGATCACCACCAGGCTTGCTTTACAGAGCTCCTGAAAGAAACACTAAACAAGGAAAGGAACAACCAGTACCAGCCACTCAAAAAATGTACCAAATGGTAAAGACAATCGACACAATGAAAAAAAAAGAATGCATCAACTAATGGGCAAAACATCCAGCTAGCATGAATATGGCAAGATCAAATTCACACATAACAATATTAACCTTAAATGTAAATGGGCTAAATGCCCCAATCAAAAGACACAGACTGGCAAATTGGATAAAAACCAAGGCCCATTGGTGTACTGTATTCAGGAAACCAATCTCACATGCAAGGACACACATGTGCTCAAAATAAAGGGAAGGAGGAAGATTTATGAAGCAAATGGAGAGCGAAAAAAAAGCAGGAGTTGCAATCCTGGTCTCTGATAAAATGAATTTTAAACCACCAAAGATCAAAAGAGACAAAGAAGGGCATTACATAATGGTAAAAGGATCAATGCATCAAGAAGAGCTAATGACCCTAAATATATATGCACCCAACACAGGAGTACCCAGGTACATAAAGCAAGTTCTTAGTGACTTACAAAGAGACTTAGACTCCCACTCAATAATAGTGGAAGACTTTAACACTCCACTGTCAATATTAGACAAATCAATGAGACAAAAAATTAACAAGTATATCCAGGACTTGAACTCAGATCTGGACCAAGTGGACCTAATAGACATCTACAGAAATCTCCACCCCAAATCCACAGAATATACATTCTGCTCAGCACTGCATCGCACCTGCTCTAAAATTGACCACATAATTGGAAGTAAATCACTCCTTAGCAAATGCAAAAGAATTGAAATCATAACAGTCTCTCAGACCACAGGACAATCAAATTAGAACTCAGAATTCAGAAACTAACTCAGAACCCCACAGCTTCATGGAAAACTGAACAACTGACTCCTGAATGTCGACTGGATAAACAATGAAATGAAGGTAGAAAGAAAGATGTTCTTTGAAACCAATGAAAATGAAGACACGACATACCACAATCTCTGGGACACATTTAAAGCAGTGTCTAGAGGGAAATTTATAACAATAAATGCCCACCAGAGAAGCGAGAAAGATCTAAAATAGACACCCTATAGTCAAAGTTGAAAGAGCTAGAGGAGCAACATCAAAAAACACTCAAAAACTAGCAGAAGACAAGAAATAACTAAGATCAGAGCAGTAATGAAGGTGATACAGACACATAAAGGGCTTCAAAAAATAAATCCAGGAGCTAGTTTTTTGAAAAGATCAACAAAATAGACAGACTGGTAGCCAGATTAATAAAAAAGAAAAGGGAGAAGAATCAAATAGATGCAATAAAAAATGAAAAAGGGGATATCACCACCAATTCCACAGAAATACAAACTACAATCAGAGACTACTACAAACAACTCCATGCACATAAACCAGTAAACCTGGAAGAAATGGATAAATTCCTGGACACTTGCACCCTTCCAAGCCTAAACCAGGAAGAAGTTGAAACCTTGAACAGACCAATAACAAGGGCTGAAGTTGAGGCAGCAATTAATAGCCTACCAACCAAAAAACGTCCAGGTTCAGACGGGTTCACGGCTGAATTCTACCAGACGTACAAAGAGGAGCTGGTACCATTCCTTCTGAAGCTATTCCAAACAATCCAAAAAGAGGGAATCCTTCCCAAATCATTCTATGAGACCACCATCATCCTGATCCCAAAACCCAGCAGAAACTCAACAACAACAACAAAAAAACTTCAGGCCAATACCCATGATGAACATAGAGGCAAAAATCTTCAGTAAAATACTGGCAAACCAATTGCAACAGCACATCAAAAAGCTTATCCATCACGATCAAGTAGGCTTCATTCCAGGGATGCAAGGCTGGTTCAACATATGCAGTCTACAAATATAATTTGCCACATAAACAGGATGAAAGACAAAAACCATATGATTATCTCAACAGATGCAGAGAAGGCCTTTGACAAAATTCAATAGCCCTTTATGCTAAAAACTCTCAATAAACTAGGTATCGAAGGAACATATCTCAAAACAATAAAAGATATTTATGACAAACCTACAGCCAATATCATACTGAATGAGCAAAAACTGGAAGCATTCCCTTTGAAATCTGGCACTAGACAAGGATGCCCTCTCTCACCACTCCTATTCAATATAGTATTAGAAGTTCTAGCCAGAGCAAGTAGGCAAGGAAAAAAAAAAAAAAAAAATGGGGTATTCAATTAGGAAAGGAGGAGGTCAAATTGTCTCTATTTGCAGACAACGTTATTGTATATTTAGAAGACCCTATCATCTCAGCCCAAAATCTCCTGAAATTGATAAGCAACTTAAGCAAAGTCTCAGGATACAAAATCAATGTGCAGAAATCACAAGCATTTCTATACACCAATAATAGACTAACAGAGAGCCAATCATGAGCAAACTCCCATTCACAATTGCTAGAAAGAGAATAAAATACCTAGGAATACAACTAACAAAGGATGTAAAGGACCTCTTCAAGGAGAACCACAAACCACTGCTCAAGTAAATAAGAGAGCACACAAACAGATGGAGAAACATTCCATGCTCATGGTTAGGAAGAATCAGTATCATGAAAATGGCCATATTGCCCAAAGTAATTTATAGATTCAACACTAACCCCATGAAACTACCAATGACCTTCTTCACAGAACTGGAAAAAACCACCTTAAACTTCATTTGGAACCAAAAGAGTCCACATAGCCAAGACAATCCTAAGCAAAAAGGACAAAGCCGGAGGCATCAGGCTACCTGATTTCAAACTATACTACAAGGCTACAGTAATCAAAACAGCATGGTACTGGTACCAAAACAGAGATATAGACAAATGGAACAGAACAGAGGCCCTGGAGGCAACACCACACACCTACAACCATCTGATCTTTGACAAAGCTGACAAAAACAAGCAATGGGGAAAGGATTTCCTATTTAATAAATGGTGTTGAAAACACTGACTAGCCATGTGCAGAAAGCAGGAACTGGACCCCCTCCTGACACCTTATACTAAAATTAACTCCAGATGGATTAAAGACTTACACATAAGACCTAACACCATAAAAACCCTAGAAGAAAACCTATGCAAAGCCATTCAGGGCATAGGCATATGCAAGGACTTCATGACTAAAATACCAAAAGTATTTGCAACAAAAGCCAAAATAAACCAATGGGACCTAATTGAACTCCAGAGCTTCTGCACAGCCAAAGAAACAATCATTGGATTAGGGTGAACTGGCAACCAACAGAATGGGAAAAATTTTTTGCAATCTACCCATCTGAAAAAGGGCTAATATTCAGAATCTACAAAGAACTAAAACAGATTTACAAGAAAAAACCAAACTCATCCAAAAGTGGGAGAAGGATATGAACAGACACTTTTCAAAAGAAGATATATATGAGGCCAAAAACATATGAAAAAATGCTCATTGTCACTGATTATTAGAGAAATGCACTTAAAACCACATTGAGATACCACCTCATGCCAATTAAAATGGCAAATCCTTAAAAAATCTGGAGACAACAGATGCTGGAGAGGATGTGGAGAAATAGGAACACTTTTATACTGTTGGTGGGAGTGTAAATTAGTTCAACCATTGTGGAAGACAGTGTGGTGATTCCTCAAGGACCTAGAAATAGAAATTCCATTTAACTCAGCAATCCCGTTACTGGGTATATACCCAAAGGATTA
>CAUYUD010071500.1:0-32990 GCA_963575295.1 Alouatta caraya
TTAGCTGGGCATGGTGGCACGTGCCTGTAGTCCCAGCTGCTCGGGAGGCTGAGGCAGGAGAATTGCTTGAACCCAGGAGGCGGAGGTTGCGGTGAGCCGAGATCGCGCCATTGCACTCCAGCCTGGGTAACAAGAGCGAAATTCTGTCTCAAAAAAAAAACAAGATACAAAGCAGCATATTACCAAAGACCACTCTCTTACTGAAGATTCTTTGCCTGGTCCACAAAGCAGCCTCACAACTATAAGTCCTATGTTTCCCAGGACATGTTCATGATCATGCCCACTGGTTTCCTCAAGGCTCTAGTAGAAATTACAGGAAGCTGAAGCCAAACTATCAACGAGAAACAATTTTTATAAGCCTTTATACAACAGTGGCAATACTGTCTTTCCCCTTATACATCATCTAGCTTTTTAGCTTTTTCAAAATTAAACATAGCTGAAAGATATATACACAGGAGAATGTTGTAGAAAAAACAAAAAGCAAGGAAATGATTAATTCAGAAGTCAGAAAAGAAGATGGAGAAGGGGCCAAACATACAAGAATGCAATCATGGAATACTAAAAAAGCTGAAATGCTGCTAAGATGTCCTGGGTCGGCCGGGCGTGGTGGCTCACGCCTGTAATCCAAGCACTTTGGAGGCCAAGGCAGGCGGATCACCTGAGGTTGGGAGTTCATGATCAGCCCGACCAACATGGTGAAACCCCGTCTTATAAAAAAGAATAAAAAATAAAAAAATAAGATGTCCTAGGTCATGGTACATGGCTCTCCAATTTACTACTCTAAAACCTGGCCAGGTGTGATGGCTCACACCTGTAATCACAGCACTCTGGAAGCCCAAGGGGAGAGGACTGCTTGGGCCCAGGAGTTTGAGACCATCCTGACCAGGAGTTTGAAACTCCATCTTTACTAAAAATACAAAAATTAGCTGGGCGTGGTAGCGTGCACCTGTAGTGCCAACTACTCAGGAGGCTGAGGCACACCGGTAGTCGTAGCTAACTCAGGGGGTTGAGGCAAGAAGATCACGTGAACCAGGAGTCGGAGGTTGCAGTGAGCAGAGATTGCACCACTGCACTCCAGTCTTGGCAACAGTGAGACTCTGTCTTAAAATTAAAAAAAAAAAAAATTTAAGATTAAAAAAACTTTTAGCACAGAAAAGGAACATTAAAAAAAAAAGATTAAAAAAACTTATGTACATATTTTATACTTTTTTACATATAAACATTTTGTTATTTTGAAAAAGGGAGGAGCACTAAAAAAAATTGTAGCCTGAAAGCCAATTATAGTTGCAAAAGTGTTTTATTTGACCAACAGAGTTTAAAATGTTTCAATTTGTTGTCAAAACATCTATTTTATAATACAGTATCTCGTATATGGAATGATACAGAGAAAAGTTTATTCAAAAGTTTCTTGTTAAGTCCAGGAATACTGGTACTTAACCCAATCCCAGTACTGTTTCAAATAGCAAATGGTTGGAAATGACCTAAATATTGATTAACATAGAAATAATTACGTTAAAACCATATAGCGTAACATACATCATCAAAAAAACAAGAAGTGAAAGCTTTATGTGCCGATATGTAATGCTCTACAAGACACATTAAGTGAAAAACACAACGTGCCAGAAAATTGCACATAGCTGGCTACCATTTTCTTTTTATAAATATATATATTTGCTTATATATGCACAAATCTCTAAGTTAAACAAATGACAATGCTGGTTGCCCCTAGGTCATCTGCCTGAACACAGAATAGTTTGAAGAGACTGTGTACTCTTTTGCATAAAACTTGAGTTTTGAACAGTGTAAAGTACTGCCTATTTACATACACATTTAAAAAACTAGCAAAAAGGCCGGCGCAGTGGCTCACGCCAGTAATCCCAGCACTTTGGGAGGCCAAAGATGGGCAGATCATGAGATCGAGACCATCCTAGCCAACATGGTGAAACCCCGCATCTACTAAAAATATAAAAATTAGCGGGGCGTGGTAGCGTGTACCTGTAGTCCCAGCTACTAGGGAGGCTGAGGCAGAATAGTTTGAATCCAGGGGGTGGAGTTGCAGTGAGCCAAGATATCGCCACTGCACTCCAGCCTGGGTGACAGAGTGAGATTCCATCACAAAAATAAATAAAAATCCAGCCCGCTGGCTCACACCCGTAATTCCAGCACTTTGGGAGGCTGAGGCGGGCAGATCACGAGGTCAAGAGGTCCAGACTATCCTGGTCAACATGGTGAAACCCCATCTCTACTAAAAAATACAAAAATTAGCTGGGCTTGGTGGTGCTCGCCTGTAGTCCCAGCTACTGGGGAGGCTGAGGCAGGAGAATTGCTTGAACCCAGGAGGCGGAGATTGCAGCCAGCCAAGACTGCGCCACTGCACTCCAGCCTGGCACCTGGCAACAGAGCAAGACTTTGTCTCAAAAATAAATAAATAAATAAATAAAAAAAAATCACTATTTCTTTTTTTTGGTTAGATAGGGTCACTTTCTGTCACCAAGGCTGGAGTGTAGTGATGTGATCACAGCTGACTGCAGCTTTGACCTCCAAGGCTCAACGGATCCTTCCATCTCAGCCACCCTAGTGGCTGGGACACAGGTACACACCATCACATCCAGCTAATTTTTTTGGAGAGACAGGGTCTCGCCATGTTGCTCAGGCTGGTCTCAAACTCCTGGGCTCAAGTGATCCTCCTTTGTCTCCTAAAGCCTCGGATTACATGTATGAGCCACCAAGTCCAGCCCCTTTCTTTTCCTGCCGCCATGATTAAGGACTTATGAAGGAACACTAGTGATTTTTATGGTAGGGATAGGAGAGCATCTGAGGATTGTGAGTCACAGGCTTTGCATTTCTTGCTAATGGCTAAGGACTGGTAATTAAAAAAGCAGCGATGTGAAATTCCTAGAAAAGAGGGAACATGATATGTAAATGCATGGATATATCTGAGTATAAAACATTCAGAGAATGTCAACTTTATCTAGTTCCTTACAGTTTACAAACAGTTACCTTTGAATATGGCATTTAAAAATTGAAATCACTGAAAGATATTTTATTCCAGCTTCCAGCTGGACTAAGAAATTTCAGTCTTCAAGATAACTCAGATTTTAAAATAAGACTGTAACACATGCTCATTTCCACTTCTCCCATCCAAGTATTAACCAGGCCCGACACTGCTTAGCTTCTGAGATCAGACGAGATCGGGCGCGTTCAGGGTGGTATGGCCGTAGACTCCACTTCTCACAAAAGTCTCTATGATTAAAACGGTGCAACTCACTGGTACTAATAGATTAAGGAAATTTCCAACAGTAGCAGAGGAGGAAAAGTAGAAATTACTATCGCTAGAACATTTCACAGGTTCCTGGTTATGTCCAGGGATGCTGGTACTTCTATCATATTCCTAACTTTATGTAAATTAAAAATATTTTACTTAAATTTTTTTTCTACAGTTTTCTGTCCAAATGAGAGTAAGCTTACATAATTCATTTTGCATATTATCCCTTCTGCAACTTCTGTGTGTAAACTGTCTACATTGAATTTCTCTAAGTCTAATAATGATGCACATTAACTCAGATTATAAAATGAAGTGTGAAATTTGGTGTGTGTGTGTGTATATATATATATATATATATATGTACACATACACCATATATACATATATATTTTCTTGATGGAGTTTCACTGTGTCGCCCAGGCTGGAGTACAGTGGCGCGATCTCAGTTCACTGCAACCTCCGCCTTCAGGTACAAGCAATTCTCCTGCCTTGGCCTCCCCAGTAGCTGAGATTACAGGCGCCTGCCACCACGCCTAGCTAATTTTTGTATTTTTAGTAGAGACAGAGTTTCACCATATTGGCCAGGCTGGTTTCGAACATCTGACCTCAAGTGATTCGCCTGCGTGGGCCTCCCAAAATGTTGAGATTACAGGCATGAACCACCACACCAGGACAGTATATTTTTTCTTTTAATTGAAGAAATCTGGAATAGGACCTGAACCAAATTTATGTGGATTATTGAGGAACTCTGATATAGTGGGTTCTTTCATTAAGAAAAAAAAAAAAATTAATTTGCAGTCTGCTTGGCATTCAATAGTTCATTAATATGAATTAAATAGCACAACATATATTTGTCAACATGGACTTAAGCCTTGCTATTATTAATAAACTGTGTAGTACAAAGCACGTTTCCAAAGTATAAAAAGCATTAGATCAGCTAATTGTCCAAGTTGATTTACTTATGAAATTAATAGTTTTAAAAAATTCAAGAGCTAAAAATTATATACCTTCAGTTAAGCTAAAGAAACCAAAATTAATCTCTTATCTCAAAAGGAACTACAAAAAAAAAATTTTAATTCTAATAGTGAAGGACGCAGAATAAAGATAAAGCTACAAAGAAACAAGACCCACTAGAAGTAAGATGGTCTAAGGAAACTGCCTTGCCATTTTCACACACTAGTATTAAACCTAATTTTGACCTAGCCACCATTCAAATGCCAATAGAATAAGAGCAGAGTATTGTTTGTCCTAATGTTTAAATTTTTGCCAAATTATCTGTTAGGAGGTAAAATGTTTTTCCCTTTCAAGCTTCTCAACAAATTTAGTATCTGTAGGCCACATCTTCTGTAACTGAACTCATACAAAGAGAAGAACACACAACAATATCAAGCTGAAAATACTTTATGTCATGTCCATGGAAAAAAATCATCCAGATACCTATGAATAATGGGATAGGCAGGAAAAACTCACGGCTCTTTTTAAGTGTTTATGATTATGTATGGAAGAAAAGCATTATGGAAGCTCACACACTAGCTGAAGTAACAAAAAACATGATTTTTGCAGGCTTCCGCGGGGGTACCTCAAGTACAATCCAGTTCTTACCAGTTGCTTCAAAAATAAATCCAGGCCAGGCTTGGTGGCTCACACCTGTAATCTCAACACTTTGAGAGACCAAGGTGGGAGAATCACTTTAGTTCAGGAGTTTGAGACCAGCCTGGGTAACCATCATAAGATTCCATTTCCACAAAAAATTTAAAAATTATCCGGGCGTGGTGGCCTGGGCATGGTGGCCAGCGCCTGTAGTTCTTGCTACACAAGAGGCTGAGATGGGAGCATCGCTTGAACCCAGGATCACACCACTGCACTCCAGCCCCAGTAACAGAGGAAGATCCTGCACCCCCCACACACACAAAATCCAACTACTTAAAACTGCCAAAAATAATTCTACGTAACTAGCCTGTGGACAAGGGTACATTAAAAGTACTAAAAATTTTCATTTCCCGCTAAAAATAAACGTTTTGATACTATTTTATATACATTCTCAAAATACTTTAGTTTCCACGTTCACACACATTGTTTTTAGGTTCCCCTACTCCGCAAATTTAAACGTATCATCCAAATGTCCCAGTCTGCACCGGAAAAAATACTGTATCACTGACCACATCCCTAGGAATTAAGCTCCTTAAGAATTTACATTCAACAAGGTAGGGCCACATCTTATATAACTTTGTATCCTAAAGAACACTTGGTACAAGACCTTCGATATATCAGGAGCTTTTAATATTTACCAGCTCAAAATGGTCCTTCATCACTTTGTAGTTCTGTGCCACTGAAACAAAACTGCATAAACTCTGCAAAATCCAAGGGACCTCAACGTGACAGAAACTTAACAGAACTCATTACTGTTTTGTAGTTTACAGACTTGTAGCTTTGCCCCATTACCAGATGTAATGCTTTGTACTGACACCAGCATAATGGGGTAGGAAGAGATACAGTCAAAAGTGGACATCAGAACCTGTCAAAAGGGTTTAACATTTATGTTTTACATACTTTCCCTTCATTAGTGTTATGCAGCATTAATGTCCTACAGTCAGTTAACTCTATCAACAACTTAAAGAGTTTTTCAGTCAATCTAATTCCCAAGAACATAAATGAAAACTGGTGCCAATAAAAAAAAAAAATAAGCAAGCAGAAAAACTGCCTTGAATTCTGACAAAGTAAGCAGAGTTTACACCAACACAATGAAAAGCTTCTGTGGAGTCTATAAGAGTTTTTGAAATCGTTTTATAAAAGTCTTTAAAAGTCAAAGCAAACTGGTAAACCATTAGCAAAACCATAGGCTACCATTAAAAGATACACAAAAGTATCTGGCAATCAAGTTCTAGCTAGTTCCAGAGTGTGAAAGGTTTTCTGATTGCTAATAAACTCCATTATGCACCCAAGACACTGTCACTTAGCTGTGTCATTTCTAAAAAGGCAACAAGCCCAGAAGTTTCAGGGAGCCAGTACTGGCAAACCAAAATATGAAAAAAATACTCTCTGCTTTAAGAGTACTTCTACCCTGGGACCAACTTCCTTCAGTTAAGTTTAAAACGGGTGCCTAAATTCAAAGGAAAGCCTGTAGCATGGATAAAGTATTCCATGGATACTTTTCCAAATGGAAAAGTAAATTTTAAAGTTTCTATTTCCAATAAACTGCCTCTCAGAAATCTTCTAGGCGATCAAGACTCGAAGAACAGAGGGATCTAGACCCATTCGCATTCTCTGAGGCGTGCGCACTGCGCGGAAAGGATGAATGAATGGAAGACCGGCGCGTGTGAAATACAGCAGGTCCGGCCGGCTAGCCGACCGGCTAAAGCAATCAGTAGGCCTCGCTCCTCCCCCTTTCCTCCTCCATGACAGCCCAGTCCCAAGCATGCAGGGGCGAGGACAATGTGATACCCCTTCTCACCACCACCATCCCTAATTCTACTTGGGAGAGCTTCACCGTGAGACAGGAGTCTTCCCACCCCAAACCTTTCTCGCTTCCCCTGGCGCAAACCCCTCCAACTCTCCAGCACGCTGGATTAACAGGCGTTCGCCCCTCTCAACTCTCCGAGGCGAGGTCGAAGCTCCTGCGAGCGTGCAACCGCACCACTCCCGCCTAACCCACCCTCCGGCAACACTCACCCACCGGCGCCCCAGTCCACCCGCCTAAGGAAGACGTGCGCGCGCCCCGCACCCGAGCCCCGGGGCTGGAGCTCTGGAGGAAGGGAAAGGCTGCCCCGGAGCTCCCTCCTCCAACTCACTCCAGGCCGGCTCGCCGCCCACCCTGCCTGCGGATCCCAGTGCTCGCTGGGAGCCGGCCCCGCGCCCTCCGATCACGAAGACCCCATCCCCACACACCTAGCACAGAGCCCCAGCTACCCTCCACCCTGTAGATACCTAGCGGCTCCACGGGAGGCGCCACGCCGCCCCTCCCCCACACCGCTCCCCCAGCTCTCGGGCCCCCACCAGAAAGTGTGCGCTACACGCCGCCTCGGCCAGGCTCCGGGACGTCCCCACTTGCCCGCGGCAGGTCAGGTCCAACATGAGGGGGAGGGGGCGGCAAGGGGTAGAGTGCGCGCCGGGAACGCAGTCCCGTGGACTCCCCCAGTCGGAAGAGAGACGGAGCGCGGGGACCCGTGGGGGTGGGGGCTAAAGGCAATACTCACCGGTTCGACAGTCGCCATCTTAGATCGATCTGATCGCACAACCGCTCCAGAAGGGGGGGTGAGAGAGGAAAAAAATGAGATTCAAACCGGATTGGCCAGCCACTGGCCACGTGACGGACGTGTCCGTTTGGCCCTGGCCGCGCCTGCGCAAGACTGCGGCTGCGTGGGTAACGAGAGGCTTCTGGGAAGTGGAGTCTCTCCCCCGCCCTTTTTTTTTTAGGCAAAGAAGTTTTTTTTAAAAAGGACTGGTCACGTGGTTGATGGGTAGGGTGCGCGGTTCTCAGCGCGGCGGACACTCGCGTGCCAGAGGGTAGTTGCAGTCCGCAGCTCTTCCGCCTGAATAGCTGCAGTCACGTTTACTGCCAGGCATGCCTTCTGTGGCCCTTGTCGCCCTGTCCTCCCATTGGGAACTGCAGGCTCAGCACACACAATAAGGCTTCATTTACTTAGTAGAGGTCCCAGGACAAGTTGCCTGTGTGTTTACTTAGTTTTCTTTTGACCTCCCACCATTTTCTCTTAGTTTCAAAAAGAGGCAGCGATGCGGAGTCGTTTAGGTAATAATCAACCCTTCCCCGTCCCCTGGCTCCGCTAATGCTGGTGGTCACTCGTTACCATCGCTGCGAAAAGGGATGGGCAGAACCGCCCGCTGTACCCGCTTGCCACCGGCCTGGGGCGAAGTGGAGGGGAGGACAGCTTTTCCTATCCCAAATCCTGAGATTAGGACCTCAAGGCTAAATCTTGCGTGGCAGTAAAAATTGTTTGGAAGTTCCGTGCAACCGTTCCAATATTCTGCTTCAACGTGCACGGAAATAGCCTAAGCCCAGGTGCCAGCCAGGGAAGCCACTCCGGGCCCCGCTGACTAAGCCCTGGACTGCTGGTCTGGAGTCGTTAGGCTGGGTCAACTATGACTCTTGCCGTTGACTCATTCTCCTTAGGCGAGTGACTTAATCACTCGGCGCCTCAGCTTTTTCATTTATGAACCAAAGGTGATGATACACTTACCTCACAAGGGTGTGCTTTGGTAATGACTGTAACCAGCTTTGAAAATGCATCGGACTCTAGAAATGCTTCATAATAAGCAACCTCGTGCCTTCTTAAAGATCAGCTGTTTCTCCTGTTTGTTTTTTTAACAAAGTTTAATTTTTTTTTTTTTTTTTTTTTTTTTTAAAGACGGGGTTTCACCATGTTGGTCAGGCTGCTCTTGAACTCCCGACCTCAGGTGATCCGCCCGCCTTGGCCTCCAAAGTGCTTGGATTACAGGCGTGAGCCACCACACCCGGCCTAAATTTTTTTTTTAATGTTTACTTTATTTGATTATGATGTACACCAGTGTAGTTTTAAAGTTTCATTTTTTTTCCTTTACAATTGCAGCTGCCCTCAGTAGAGGATTTCATGTTCACAAAATTGTTGTGAATCTCACAACAATCACTGGCAATCAGAAACTTGTCCCCATACTGGCATCTTACATTTCCCTCTAAGATGCCATGCTATCATTTCTCAAGACAGTGTTTTTTACACAATCTGGCTATTACAAATAGAGATGAAGAAATCTAGGAGATTCTCAAGGTTCTAATGAAGAAGACACTGTCTCATTACTATTTCTCATGCTTCTTAATAATGTTGATACCGGGAAAAGGAGTGTGTACAGGCTGCCCGTGCCTGTCTGCTTATAGTGTTACTGAGGTCCAGAGCTGTGTCATACCTATTATTGAGTACATAATGAATGCTTGAGTTGACTAACACATAATTGAGGCTGTATAAGAACCCAAAGCTATTGCCTGTTCATATATTTTGGTTTACCTGAATAACAGAAGTGATTAATGAAAACCTTTGTCTAGTAGGCTTAGTTCTACTAGGTTTTAAAGTAGATAGAATTATAAAAGATAAACAGGTAAGTGGATTTCTACTTAACAAAGACTCTCTACGGTTACTTAGACTATCCAAAGTAATTCCAGTTGATGGCATTGATATTTTCTGTTGCTCGTGTCGGGTTACCTTCTTTGAAGACACAAAGAGACAGCATAGATTTCCTATTTTGTTCCTATCTTCCTTCCTTCTTTTTTTTTTTTTTTGAGACAGAGTCTTGCTCTGTTGCCAGGCACCAGGCTGGAGTGCAGTGGCGTGATCTCGGCTCACTGCAACCTCCGCCTCCCGGGTTCAAGCAATTCTCCTACCTCAGCCTCCCGGGTAGCTAGGACTACAGGCACATGCCACCACGCCCAGCTAATTTTCTTTTTGTATTTTTAGTAGAGACGGGGTTTCACCATGTTGGCCAGGATGGTCTTGATCTCTTGACCTTGTGATCCGCCCACGTTGGCCTCCCAAAGTGCTAGGATTACAGGCTTGAGCCACCATGCCTGGCCCCTTTCTTCTTTCTCTTTCTTCTTTCTCTCTCTTTCTTTCTTCTTTCTTTTTTTTTTTTCAAGGTATCACTTTGTTACCCACGCTGGAGTGCAGTGACAGGATTATGGCTCACTGCAGCCTTGATCTTCTGAGTTCAAGGGATCCTCCCACCTCAGCTTCCTAAGTAGCTAGAACTACAGGCATAGGCCACTATGCCTGGCTAATTTTTTTATTTTTTGCAGAGATGGGGGAGGTAGGGGGTAGCCAACTGTGTTCCCCAGGCTGGTCTCAAAGTCCTGGGCTCAAGCGGTCCCCCTGCCTGGGCCCACCAAAGTGCTAGGATTGCAGGCATGAGCCACCATTCCTGGCCAGATGTCCTATTTTCTTTCTTTCTTCCTTCCCTCCCTCCCTCTCTCCCTCCCTTCCTTCCTTCCTTCCCTCCTTCCTTCCTTCCTTTCTTTTGAGATGGAGTCTCACTCTGTCACCCAGGCTAGAGTACAGTGGCACAATTTCGGCTCACTGCAACTTCCGTCTCCTGGGTTCAACAGATTCTCGTGCCTCAGCCTCCTGAGTAGCTGGGATTATAGGTGCACACCACCATGCCTGGCTAATTTTCATATTTTTAGTAGAGATGGGTTTTCACCATGTTGGCCAGGCTACTCTCAAACTCCTGACTTTGTGATCCACCCACCTTGGCCTCCCAAAGTGCTGGGATTACAGATGTGAGGTACTACACCAGCCTCAGACGTCCTATTTTCATGAAGCTGTTACATAGCAGCAAAAAATTGATGAGCTTGGCAAGGAAATACTACAGGGGACTGAAAACCAATGATGTTTTTAAAATCTTTTTTTTTTCTTGAGATGGAGTCTTGCTCTGTCACCCAGACTGGAGTGCAGTGGCACAATCTTGGCTCACTGCAAACTCCTCCTCCTGGGTTCAACCGACTCTCCTGCCTCACCCTCCCCTGTAGCTGGGATTACAGGCACGTGCTACCAGACCCACCTACATTTTTGTATTTTTTTAGTAGAGACAGGGTTTCACCATGTTACCCAGGATGGTCTCGATCTCCTGACCTCGTGATCCACCCATCTCGGCCTCCCAAAGTGCTGGGATTATAGGCGTGAGCCACTGCGCCCTGCTTAAAACTTTTTTTAAACAAACAGTTTTCATTTTCATTAAGTTTTCTCTTGATCGGTCAACAAAGACATATTTTTACAATACGTATGGATGCTCTATTCTTTACGGATTACTTTCTTTCCATTTTTTAAATAGTTTTCAACATTTTTCTTTATTTTTTTTCAAGCACAGAGTTTCAGGAAAATCTCTGTTTTTGTATATGCTTTATTGCATGTGTTTTATGACCATTCATGTTTCTTTGCCTATTTGAGATTCTACCTTGTCAAAGATTTAATGATTAGGTTTTTATGTATGTGTGCATGTGGTTGTTTTGATTCTGCCAATCTTAAATATACAGAGCTGAAATTTTATGTTTTATTTTTCTGTCCTTTTTTTCTGTTTATTCTCTATTATTCTTTATTGCTCTTCAAAGGACTTAAGATTCCAAGTTCATTTACCGAACCTACCAGAAACCATCCAACAAGTACTAAGTTAGTAATGGGAACTATGAATTCAATGGAGGATATTTAAAGGACACAGGAAGTACAGGCACTTCCTTCTCTGACTGTAAAATCTGGTTGGCATACTAAGTCATAGAAATATAAATAGTTCGGTACCCATATAAAGAAGTGTGACTAAGAACCAAAAGGCTGCAGTTAACAAGCACCATAACTAGCACACATTCACATAATGAATGAAAGAGTCACATACTTCCTTCCCTCATTTCATTCAGGACTCTGTTCCAAAGTCATCTCCTGAAAGATGGCTTCCTTCATCACTCTTATCTAAATTGCCGTTCCCATTACTCATTATCTGCTTACTCTGCTTTGGTTTTGTTTAGGCCACTTCATAATCCTAACTCTAAACTTGCTGTTATGTTAAAAATAACCCTTAACCAGTTTCCAATGGTTACATATTTAGGTAATTTCCAGTCTTGTATTATAATGTTCTAATGCATACATTTATGAGAAATGTGTTTTCCTATTTAGATAATTCCCTTAGGAAAATTTTTCATCAGTGGAATTAAATAGTTTATAGGATACAAACATTGTTTTGACTGTTTATACAAATTGGAATTAATGTTGCTCTCCGAAAGTGTGGTATCAACATGTCACAACAGACTTACTAGTGTTGAGTGGTAAAGGAATTAAAAGAATATATTGTTAATAATTCTTTTTTTTTTTTTGAGACGGAATTTCGCTCTTGTTACCCAGGCTGGAGTGCAATGGCGCGATCTCGGCTCACTGCAACCTCCGCCTCCTGGGTTCAAGCAATTCTCCTGCCTCAGTCTCCCGAGTAGCTGGGACTACAGACACATGCCACCATGCCCGGCTAATTTTTGTATTTTTAGTAGAGACGGGGTTTCACCATGTTGACCAGGATGGTCTCGATCTCTTGACCTCGTGATCCACCCGCCTCGGCCTCCCAAAGTGTTGGGATTACAGGCGTAAGCCACCGCGCCCGGCCCCAAACATGGGTTTTAAAAATAACTAGATCATTTGTTTTTTAAAAATAATTACTATTCATAAATATTTTATATTGAAAATATACTGTGCTAAAAGTAACATTTATACTAGACAATTACCAAACTTTACCACAGCGATCTTCTATTTTTACAAATAAAAAAGTAGAATTATTTAGTAAAGACAATCACATGTAATTCAAATCAATTTTAAGGAAGCCTAGTTTCAAACACTGAATGACCAAAAGACTAATGTTGTGCAAACATATTTTAGCACTAAAGCAAGTATTTTTCCAGCATGACTCTAAATCATACACCAACTAGTAGCAAACATATGGCTCTCTCATAATAGAAAAGTTTTATATATATATTTACTTCATATTTATTGTGCACAAATAAATGCCAAACTACAGCTAAATATCAACAAGTTCAACTAATTAATGATCTATGTAAATGGCAAGCTAGAATTATAAATCAAAAATTGTACTGGTAAAATGAGAAAAAATTTTTTGAAGTTATAAAAATAAGTTATTTTTCTGAATACTTATCACATACATATTAAACCTGTTATAAAACTATCTATTTCTGGCCAAGCACTAAAAATACAAAAATTAGCCAGGCATGGTGTGTGCACCTGTAATCCCAGCTACTCAGGAGGCTAAGCCAGGAGAACTGCTTGAACCCAGAGGCAGAGGTTGCAGTGAGTCAAGGTCGGGCTACGGCACTCCAGCCTGGGTGACAGAGCAAGACTCCACCCTGGAAAAAAAAAAAAAAAACTATCTATTTCCATGAAAAACAGACATTTGCAACACTAACAAGCGTTGCAGGTCAGCTATATTGACTTATGTCTGCCAAAGCTCATATGTTGAGGACTTAATCCTCAGTGTAATATTACTTAGAGGTGTGAACTTTGGGAGGCAATTAGGTCAGCATGGTGGGTAGAATTTCAGGAATGAAATTAGAGGAGATGTGAAAAAGCTTTTGCTTTTTGCATGGCAATCCTTCTGCCATGTGAAGACACAGAAAGAGGTAGCCATGATACACCAGGAAAAGGGTCTACACCAAAAACCTGGTGTTGACATCTAGACTGCTTACAACGCAGATCTGTGAACGGTATCTGCTATACTTAGCCACACTAAGGTAAAGCCAATATGCTGCCATGTCATTATAAACATGAAGCAATGTTGATATACCTTATTAAACAAAGAAATTTGTGAGTCTTTACAATAAAATGCACAATATTCTAAGCTAGCAAACAGCGCTAACTTGTTTAAAAAAATCTTAACATAGGCCAGGCACAGTGGCTCATGCCTGTAATCCTAGCATTTTGGGAGGCCGAGGCGGGCAGATAATCTGGGGTCACTAGTTTGAGACCAGCCTGGCCAACATGGTGAAAGCCCATCTCTACTAAAAATACAAAAATTACCTGGACATGGTGGTGGCTGCCTGTAATCCCAGCTACTCTGGAGGCTGAGGCAGAAGAATCTCTTGAACCCAGGAGGCGAAGGTTGCAGTGAGCCGAGATCACACCATTGGCACACACACACCTGGGCAACAAGAGCGAAACTCTGTCTCAAAAAAAGAAAGGAAAAAAGATGTGTCCTTATCTTTCCAGAATTCTAGTCCAATGTTTAGGTAGCAGAGAAAACATTACAATTGGATCTACAGAATATTTCACAAACTCACCCACTGATTGCCTCCTTCTGAATGCTTGGCTAACACTATAAGATGCAGACATCTAGCTCTCTTCCAAGAACTACTGAATCAGAAACACAGGAATAAGCCACGTGTACTGGTTCAAGCCTGTAACATCAGCATTTTGGGATGCCAGGATGGGATAATTACTTGAGCCCAGTAATCAAGATCAGCCTGATGACATACTGAAACCCTGGGCATGATGGCATGCGTCCATAGTGCCAGCTACTTGGGAGGCTGAGGTGGGAGGATTGCTTGAGCCCAACAGGCAAAGGTTGCAGTGAACCATGATCACGTCACTGCACTCCAGCCTGGGCGAAAGATCGAGACCCTATCTCAAACAAAAAAGCACAGGGATACAAAACAGGGAATTGGATTTTTTAAGTCTGCCATAAAGGTCTCTGTGTACTTCAGCTCTAGAACCACCACCGATGTACAGGTAACAGAAGCTGGGCATGATGGCTCTTCCCTGTAATCCAATCACTTTGGGAGGCTGAGTGGTCAGGAATTCAAAACCAGCCTGGCCAACTTGGTGAAACCCCATCTCTACTAAAAATAAAAAAATTAGCTAGGCATGGTGGCATGCACCTGTAATTCCAGCTATTTGAAGCTGAGGCACGAGAATATCGTGAACCCAGGAGGCAGAGGTTGCAGTGAGCTGAGATGGCACCACTGTACTCCAGCCTGGGCAACAGAGAGAGACTCTGTCTCAAAAAAAAAAAAAAAAAAGGCAGCAGAATATCTATAGAAAGGGGACAGTGAAAGGCCAAATGCAGCATTATGAAGCTTTTTATTTTTTAATCAACAAGGCTTTGGTCTCAGTCAAATAATGGAGGGGCTCCCAAGAAACACAACAGAGAAAATACAAAAATGCACAAGGGCAGATCTGAACTTCTAGAGAAAAACTGTCCTTACCCAGGAAGACCAGGTTCCTGTAGTTCTCCAACATCACATCCTTGTACAAAGCTTTCTGTGCAGAGTCCAGGCATTTCCACTCCTCCTGAGAGAACTCTATGGTCACATCCCTGAATGTCAAAGGTCCCTGAAATATAAAACACATTTCAACAAGCAGCAATGGGAGAACTCTTACCTTTACATAAAATGAGAAGAGGAGAGAACTGTCAACAATTTGATTGAAGTGTGTGTTTTGACATATCCATGCAAAGCATCTATGAGAAAGTTGTGTGTCCCTAATTTTAGTTTGTTACAAAATTCAATAGGAGATTATTATATCCTCTAAATCAGCATATGCTTCTCATTTTTGTGGACAATACAAGAAATATACAAAGAAATGAACATGCGGTTATCTGTATAAATGTTAGATATTATGTTCAATATATCAACTGAGTGTCCAGAAGCTAGTATACAAGTGGTGTCTTTGAGATGACAATGTCTGTAGTGGCTTTAAAGAAAGGTCAGAAACTAAAAACTGTGACTACCAGAGCAACAGCAATGTCTGAAGTTTTGGAACACTCCCCATGTGCTGGGCATTTCTCCAGATGCTTTACATGTTCTAATTCAAATGACAACATAATAGCCTATAAGAGAGAGATTTGTTTCCGTGTTACTAGAAGACAACTCTGTCACAGATACTGAAAAGTCACCTAGGTCAACAACCTGAAAATGGCAGAGCAAGCATCCGAACCCAAATGCCTGAGAATAAGTCTTGAATCAAAAGAAACAAACAGTTAAATTCTGGTTACAGTATGTCCTAGTCCCTCTATGCTGCTGTAACCAAATAAGACAGACTGAGTAAGTTATGGACAATAGAAATGGATTTCTCATGATTCTGCTGTCTGGGAAATCTAAGATCAAGGTGCCAGCAGGACTGATGTCTGCTGATGGATGATCCCGGCTTCCAAGATGGTCTTCACTGCATAGGGGACAAACGCTGTGTCCCCACATGGCAGAAGGGACAGAAGGGGCAAAAAGCAGTGACCTCTGTAGGAAAAGCCTTTGATGAGAATACCATACCCACTGATAAGGGCAGACCCCTTGTGACTCAATCTCCTCCTAAAGGCCATACCTCATAATATTTACAGATTGGGCATTGGGGATTAAGTTTCCACATGAATTGTGAAGAAGAAAAAAAATAACTCAGACCATAGCATTCCACCCTGGCCCCAAAATTGATATATTTCTCACAAACAAAATACATTCCATCCCAGTAGCTCCCAAAGCCATAACTATTTCTACAACCAATTCAAAAGCCTATAGTCTAGAGTTGTATCTAAGTAAGATACAGGTGAGACTCAAATGTGCATTTCATCCGGAGGCAAACTACTCTCCAGCTGTGAACCTATGAAATCAAACAAGTTACATGCTTCCAAAATACAGTGGTGGGGCAGACACAGGTTAGGTACTTGAATTTCAAAAGGGAGAAACAGGAAACGGGTAGCTGTTCCATGTAAGTCTAAAACCCAACAGGGGACACACATTAAATACTGAGGCTTGACAATAATCTTCTTTGACTCCATGTCCCACCTTCTAGACATCCTGGAGTAGGGGCTGGGCCTCAACATCCCGGGGATCCCTGCCCCAGTGGTTTTGTTGGGATCACCCCACAGAGAAGTTGTCACAGTGCCTGCAGCTCTCCCTCTCCTAAATACACTTTTAATTCTTTATATGGCCAGGCTGAGAATTTTCCAAATCTTTACATTGGGCTTTGATTACAAATTGTTTTTAACTAATTTCTCTCTTTTCCCATTTTACTATGAACAGTTAAGAAGCCATGCAGCAACCTGAACAATTTGCTTTGAGGGTTTTTCTGCCAAATATCTTGGTTCATCACTCTTAAATTCTTCCTTCCACAAAGTACTAAGACATGGACTTAATCCAGACAAATTCTCTGCTACTTTGTTACCGAGGCGGGCTTTCCTAGTTTCCAGTAAGACATTCCTCATTTTCATGACACCTCATCAGAATTGCCTGTATGGTCCATATTTCTAAAAACACTCTGATTACAGCCATTTAGATTGTCTACAAAACAGGTGTTCTCTAAAGCTCTCCTCTTCTGAGCCCTCACCAGAATTGCCTTTAATGCTTTGCTGATGGCAAAACAGGCTTTTTCCAGAATTCACTTCAAAAGTGTGCCAGTGTGTACCCATTACCAATTTTCAAAGATCATTCTGTCAGCACACACATAATATATTACTATTCCTATAACTAGTTAACCCATTTACATAATATAGAAAAAAATTTTAAATAAATTTGAAAAATTAAATCAGTGTACAGGAAAAGACATATAAAAATAGTTAAAAAAAAAAAAACACAACAACAACAAAAAAAAAAAACAAGAAAAAGTTTAAGGCCATACAAACATTTAAGATATAATTTCAGCTGAGCGCAGAGGCTCACGCCTGTAATCCCAGCAGTTTGGGAGGCCAAGGCAGGTGGATCACTTGAAGTCAGGAGTTCGAGACCAGCCTGGCCAACATAGTGAAACCCCGTCTCAATTAAAAAAAAATTTTTTTTAATTAAAAAAAATATATAATTTCAACTCTGTTGCCAAGTCTGTATCTTATGTAGATGAATGAAAAAAATAAAAATAAAACAAAATAATTTCAACTGTGAAAAAATAATAAGCTTATTTATGAAATGATGTATTTTTTTTTTTTTTTTTTTGAGACAGAGTCTCCCTCTGTTACCCAGGCTGCAATGCAGTGGCACAATCTCAACTCACTGCAACCTCTGCCTCCTAGGTTCAAGCGATTCTCATTCCTCAGCCTTCTGAGTAGCTAGGACTACAGGCATGTACCACCACACAGGGCTAAATTTTTTTGTATTTTTAGTAGAGGTACAGTTTCATCACATTGGCAAGGCTGGTCTCAGACTCCTGGCCTCAAGTGATACACACACCCTGGTCTCCCAAAGTGCTGGGATTATAGGTGTGAGCCACCGCTCCTGGCCATGATGATGTGTCTTGTATAAAATCCAGTGAAGGTCAGGCACACTGGCTCACGCTTTAATCCCAGCACTTTGGGAGGCTGGGGCGGGTTGATCACCTGAGGTCAGAAGTTCAAGACAAGCCTAGCCAGCATGGTGAAACCCCGACTCTACTAAAACTACAAAAAGTAGCCGGGTATGGTGGCTCATGCCTGTAGTCCCAGTGACTTGCAAGGCTGAGGCACGAGAATTGCTTAAACTGGGAGATAGATTCTGCAGTGAGCTGAGATCGTGCCACTGCACTCTAGCCTGGGCAACAGAGTGACACCCTACTTCAAAAAAAATAACAAAAACAAAAAGCAAAGAAACAAAATAGGCCAGGCACGGCAGCTCAGGCCTATAATCCCAACACCATAATCCCAACACCATTTTGAGGCCAAGGCAAGCAGATCACTTGAGGCCAGGAGTTTTGAGACCAGCCTGGCCAACATGGTGAAACCCCATCTCTACTAAAAATACAAAGATTAGTGGAGTGTGGTGGTGCTCGCCTGTAATCCCAACTACTCAGGAGGCTGAGGCACGAGAATCACTTGAACCCAGGAGGTGGAGGTTGTACACATTAACATGTGAATTCCACTTGCAGCTTCTCTACTTCTGGTCATCTGACTGCATCCAGATGTTGCCTCTAAACGATCTGCTGCCCACAGCTCTGATACCATGGGACCCACACCCCGCCTCCATCCATCCCTGGGTGTGAGCCCCTCCCAGGACCATGCCCAGTGCAGCTTCTTTCCAAGTTAATGTCACTGGGTCACAGTGAGATAGAATCTAAGTGAGATGAGAGAAACTGAGGGAAGGCATGGGTGAATGCCAGTGAACACATCAGGGAGGACGCTTCAGACTCAGAGAAGATTCACAACTCCAATGCCTCGCATTTCAAAAAGGAAGGAGACAGAATGATCCACTAAGAATATAATTTTGGCCGGGCATGGTGGCTCACATCTGTAATCCCAGCACTTTGGGAGGCCGAGGCGGGAGGATCACGAGGTCAGAAGTTCAAGACCAGCCTGACTAACATGGTGAAACCCCATCTCTACTAAAAATACAAAAATTAGTTAAGCATGGTGGCGCACGCCTGTAATCCCAGCTACTCAGGAGGCTGAGGCAGGAGAATTGCCTGAACCTGGGAGGCAGAGGTTGCAGTGAGCCAAGATTGTGGCACTGCACTCCACCCTGGGCAACAGAGTGAGACTTCGTCTCAAAAAAAATATATCATTTTACCTGTGTGAGAGCCATCCCTGACTCCTTTTCTTTCCTCTTCTTCCTCTTCTGTGCTTCCCTCTCAGTCAATATAATTAACTCTTTACAAGTCAAATCTGAAAGTAAAAAAGCTGTTGTTTAATGCTTAGAAATAACACATTCCTTTCTGTGCTACAACCACGAACACAGGGAAGACCCCGGCATGTGGAGAGACAGCCCACTGCATGGGGGGGATAAGGATAATAAATTCCTACACAAAGACCAAGTGGCTAGGAGCAGTGCCTCAAACCTGTAATCCCAGCACTTTGGGAGGCCAAGGTGGGCAGATTATGACGTCAGGAGTTCGAGACCAGCCTGGCCAACATAGTGAAACCCCGTCTCTACTAAAATAATTAGCTTGGCATGGTGGTGGGCACCTGTAGTCCCAGCTACTTGGGAGGCTGAAGCAAGGAGAATCGCTTGCACCTGGCAGGCGGAGGTTGTAGTGAGTTGAGATTGCGCCACTGCACTCCAGCCCCAGCGACAGTGCAACACTCCATCTCAAAAAAAAAAAAAAAAAAGACCAAGTGAGTTTTTCACTCTTTTCTTCAGAACTTACTACCATCCTGGAGAAGCCCACATACACGCTGCAGCAGTAGGGGGCTGGCTTGGCCTGGACTTCAGTTCAGGGCACAGACCCGGCCCTGATCAAAGCCCATGCAGAGCATAGCCCCTCACCTCTCTGTGGATCACAGGCTGATGATAGCCCTCAGAAATGGAGGACACTGCCTTGATTCTCAATGCTAGATAGAAATTAAAATCAGGCTGGGTACAGTGGCTCACGCCTGTAATCCCAGCACTTTGGGAGACTGAGGTGGGCGGATCATGAAGTCAAGAGATCGAGACCATCCTGGCCAACATGATGAAACCCCATCTCTACTAAAAATACAAAAATTAGCTGGGCGTAGTGGCATGTGCCCGTAGTCCCAGCTACTCAGAAGGTTGAGGCAGGAGAATCACTTGAACCGGGGAGCTGGAGCCTGCAGTGAGCTGAAATTGCACCACTGCACTCCAGCCAGGCAAGAGTGAGACTCCATCTCAAAAGAAAAAAAAATTACAATCAAGTTGAGTACCTTAAACATTATGGGAGCTGGGCCCCACCCTATTGGAAGGTGAATCTCTGGTAAGGGGACATAAACCATATGTTTGCAAAATGCCTTGGCACTCTAATGTGGAGCCAGGGTTGCATAACTCTCAAAGGGGGCAAGGCTAGCACAGCCCCAGCCTCCCGGCTCTGCTCTTCGGACCTTGTCACCAGTCTGCAGACAATGGAAAGCAAAAGACGAGAATGAAACACAGACTTGTTTAATATGGACCAGAGGTAGGGCTTAGGGTATGGCTGGAGTGTTAAATGGAGAGAGGAGAGAGGGTCACAGAAGTCCCCACAAAGAAGGTGATACCAGAACAAAGACCTGGGTGAGGAAGGGTGTTTGCACCTCAGCTGAGGGGCCAGAGAATTCTAGGCAGAGGGTCAGCCCAGCTAGAGACCCTGAGGCAGGAGCAACCGGGGCCCCAGGAACAGGAAAGAGGCCTGCATGGCTGGAGTGGAGGGAACGAGGAGGACACAGGAAGGAGATGAAGTCAGAGAGGTCTTGGGGGAGCAGATCAGTCAGGGATGAGGTCTTCAAACATTTTTCTCCCACAGTTCACAGTAATTTTGGAAACAATGTATTTCCTCATCCGTTTTAAGTAAACATAACATTTTTTTATGATAATCTATACAAAAAAACTTAACTTTTCTTTGTCACGTGAATTAAAACTCCCATATAATGGCATGTCTTCTCTGTTTCAAATATATGCTGACATGTAAACCTAAGCCCAGGAAGTATAGGTTCACCTTTAGGTACGATGTGCGGGAGCACAGGGGAATGTATTTGGGGAGTTCAGGAAGTCACTTTTGGAAACACAAGGGTGGAGATACCTGTTAGATGGCTGAGCACAGAGCTGAGGAGACAGTAAGACAAATGATTCTAGAGTTCAGGGGACAGGTCTGCAGGGGACATGGAGACGTGTAGGTGGGTAGGTGGGTGATATGGACCAGGTCTGTGTCCTTGGCCCAAATCTCACATTGAATTGTAATCCCCAGTGTTACTGGTGGGTCCTGGTGGGAGGTGGTTGGATCATGGGGGTGGATTTGCAATGAATGGTTTCACACTAGCCCCTTGGTGATGTTCTTATCAAAGTGAGTACTCAGGAGATCCTGTTGTTTAACATTGTATAGTGGCCAAGGTGGGTGGATCACGAGGTCAGGAGATCGAGACCATCCTGGCTAACACGGTGAAACCCCATCTCTACTAAGAATACAAAAAAATTAGCCAAGCATGGTAGCACGCACCTGTAGTCCCAGTTACTCGGGAGGCTGAGGCAGGAGAATCACTTAAACCTGGGAGGCAGAGGTTGCAGTGAGCTGAGATTGCGCCACTACACTCCAGCCTGGGCAACAGAGCAAGACTCCATCTAAAAAAAAAAAAAGGCCGGGCACAGTGGCTCACATCTGTAATCCCAGCACTTTGGGAGGCCGAGGTGGGTGGATTACAAGGTCAGGAGTCTGAAACCAGCCTGGCCACATCTGTAATCCCAGCACTTTGGGAGGCCGAGGTGGGCGGATTACAAGGTCAGGAGTCCGAAACCAGCCTGGCCAACATGGTGAAATCCTGTCTCTAGTAAAAAAAATTCAAAACAATTAGCCAGGCATGGTGGCACACACCTGTAATACCAGCTACTTAGGAGGCTGAGGCAGGAGAATCGCTTGAACCCGGGAGGTGGAGGTTGCAGTGAGCCGGGATCGCAACAGTGCACTCCAGCCTGACCCACAGAGCAAAACTCTTGTCTCAAAAAAAGACAAAAAAGTGTATAGCACCTCCCCCCTCACTCTCTTGCTCCTGCTCCCACCGTGTGAGATGCCTACTCCTCCTTCACCTTGTGCCATGATTGGACTCTTCCTGCGGCCTCCCCAGAAGCAGATGCTGCCCTGCTTCCTGTGCAGCCTGCAGACCACTGAGCCAATGAAACCTCTGTTCTTTATGAATTACCCAGTCTCTAGCACTGAAATGTCCTTTCATGTGATAAGTAAAAGGAAAAAAATACATACATCTATATAAATTACCCAGTCTCTGGCGTTTCTTTATAGTAATTGGAGAATGCACTAATGCAGCGGTGTTTAGAGCCATGAGATGAGATAAGGGAAGACAGTGGGCGTGGACAGAGACAAGAAGAGGTTAAAGGACTGAGCTATGAGCCATTCCCACATTCAGAAACATTCAGAGTCAGGACACAGAAGCAGAGGAAAGTGTGAAGTGGTCAGGGACGTGACAAAAAAAACTAAATAGACAGATCCTGAGGTAAAGAAAGACTAGAGCAGGAAATGAAACAGACTGGATTTAGAAATGAGGAGGTCACTGGTAACTCTGATAAACGAAGTTATCAGTGGAATGGTGGATATCAAAGTTTGATCAGATGCATTCAAGAGAGAACTGGAGGTAAGAAGTAAAGGCAGGCTGGGCACAGTGGCTCACGCCTGTAATCCTAGCACTTTGGGAGGCCGAGGTGGGTGGATCACCTGAGGTCAAGAGTTCAAGACCAGCCTGGCCATCATGGTGAAACCCCATCTTTATTTTTAAAAATTAAAAATAAAAAAAAAAAGAAATAAAGGCAGAGAGCGGAAGCAAGATTTTAGGGCTGGGTGTGGTAGCTCACACCTGTAATCCCAACACTTTGAAAGGCTGAGGCAGGCAGATTGCTTGAGAACAGAAGTTCAAGACCAGTCTGGGCAACATGGAAAAACCCCATCTATACTAAATTAGCCAGGTATGGTGGTGCACACCTGTAATCCCAGCTACTTGGGAGGCTGAGGCTGGAGAGTTGCTTGAACCCGAGAGGCAGAGACTGTATTGAGCCGAGACTGCGCCACTACACTCCAGCCTGGGTATCAGAGTAAGACTCTGTCTCAAAAAATAAAATAAAATCAAAGATTTGAGCATACTGTGCTCTTAAATAAAGCACAGAAGAGGGGTACTCACTACAGGCAGAAATGTAGTTAAGACTATGTTTTGTTTTAATTAGGGCAGAGTGGAAGGAAACCGTAGGCATTAAGTGTCTGTGTGTGCATGCATTTTAATGAACAATATCACCATCTGTGAACACTGTTCAAAGCAGGTCCCTAGAAGTGAACATGGATGACGCAGTTGTTAAACAAATTTAATGGAAGGCTGTTGTTGTTTTTGTCATTTACTTTTTTAACTTATATTTTAAGTTCAGGGGTACCTGTGCAGGATGTGCAGGCTGGTTACATAGGTAAACGTGTCAAGGGGGTTTGATGTACAGATTATTTCATCACCTGGGTATTAACTCTAGTATCCATTAATGATTTTTCCTGATTCTCTCCCTCCTCCCAAACTCTGCCCTTTGCTAGTTCACAGTGCGTGCTGTTCCCTTCTGCGTCCATGTGTTCTTATAGTTCAGCTTGCATTTATAAGTGAGAACATGTGGTATTCAGTTTTCTGTTCGTCCTTTACTTTGTTAAGGATAATGGCCTCCAGCTCCATCCATATTCCAGCAAAGGACATAATCTCAGTCTTTGTTTTGTTTGTTTTTGAGATGGAGTCTCACTGTATGGCTCAGGCTGGAGTACAGGGCACGATCTCAGCTCACTGCAACCTCCACCTCCCAGATTCAAGTGATCCTCCTGCCTCAGCCTCCCAAGGACCTGGGATTACAGGTGCCTACCACCACGCTGGGCTGATCTGGTCCTTTTTTATGGGAGAGCCATTGTTCTGGACTAGCCTTCCATACTACTAGACCAAGCCACAAAGAATATTTATTAATAGGGCCAGTCTCGGTGGCTCATGCCTGTAATCCCAGCACTTTGGGAGGCTAAGGCAAGTGGATCACAAGGTCAGGAGATCAAGACCATTCTGGCTAACACAGTGAAACCATTCTGGCTAACACAGTGAAAACTATTTTTAGTAGTGAAACCCTCTACTAAAAATACAAAAAAATTAGCTGGGAGTGGTGGCACGTGCCTGTAATTCCAGCTACTCAGTAGGCTGAGGCAGGAGAATGGCTTGAACCTGGGAGGTGGAGGTTGCAGTGAGCTGAGATCATGCCACTGCACACCAGCCTAGGTGACACAGCCAGACTCCATCTAAAAAAAAAAAAAAAAGAAAAAATGTATTAATAAGGAAGAGAAATGAACACCAGGATTTAATGCAGGAGGTGACAGGCAAATTCTACTGTTTTATGCAAATACACTCAGGATTATGATCAGGGCTGCCCTTTTCTATAAAGCTACTAACCCCCAGGCCTTGAAGGGAAAAGATAAACATCAGTTGCCAGTCTTTTGGCTCTACAAGATGGCCTGAGCCATGAGAATTCTTGTTCTGGATTGTTTCCACCAGTGCTTTCTCCCTTAAATCAGGAAGTACTCTGCAAGTAACAGACTGCCTTTTAAAATTCCTTCATGTTGGACAATGCCCCTGGCCACCCAGAACCCCATGAGCTCAGCTCAGCAGGTGTTCAAAGGGTTTACTTGCCTCCAAATACAAAGTTTCTGTTCGGGGGGTCAGAAAGACCTTTACAGCTCACTACACTATGGAAAGGATTGTCAGTGCTATGAAAGTTTAGAGCCCTAATACAGAGAACATAATACAAGTCTGCAAGGACTACACCACTGAAAACTTCATCATTGCTATCAACAAAAAAAGCTCCGAAAGCCATCAAGCTCAAAACAATATATACTTCCCCTCCCCCCTGAGATGGAGTCTTGCTCTATCGCCCAGGCTGGAGTGCAGTGGCAGGATTTTGGCTCACTGTAACCTCCGCCTCCTGGGTTCAAGCAGTGCTCCTGCCTCAGCCTCCCACATAGCTGGAATTATAGGCACATGCCACCACGCCCAGCTAACTTTTGTGTTTTTAGTAGAGACAGGGGTTTCACCATGTTGGCCAAGCTGGTCTCGAATTCCTGACCTTGTGATCCACCTGCCTCAGACTCCCAAAGCGCTGGAAATACAGGCGTGAGCCACCACGCCCAGCCCAAAACATATATTTCTTCGGGAGAAAACTGGGTCCAGATGTTGTCCAAGACTTCACAGGATTTAGACAGATCCAATCAAAGAAATCATGAAAGAGACTGTGGATATGGCACACACAAAAAGGTGGGAGTGGAGGGTTCAAGATACGGATCTTGGAGAAATTCAAGAGCTAACAGACACCACACTGGAGGAATTACTAGAAGACTACCTAACAGAAATGACTGCTTTTGAAGCAGTACCAGAAGAGAAAGAAGACATGGACATGCTAGAAAACAAACTCATATTAGAAAATCTGGGAGAAGAGTTTCAGTTATTCAAGATAATAACTTCAGTGCCCTTCTACAATCAGAGAACCAAAACTAAGGCTAACAGTGGAAGGACTGGTGCCACATAGAAACATTTTTAGAGAAATGAAATGGCAAAAATGTCAGACACAAATTATGTGTATTTCCTTAAAGTTTCACTGAGTATGTCCCCAACTCCTCCCTCTCCTTCCCTCTTCTCCATCTCTTCCACATTCTGCCCCTGAGACAGCAAGACCAGCCTCTCTTCCTCTTCCTGCTCAGTCTACTTAATGTGAAGATGATCACAGTGAAGACATCTGATGATCCATTTCCATTTCATGAACAGTAAAGATATCTTATGTTCCTTATGATTTTCCTTCCTTCTTTTTTTTTTAAGACATAAGATCTCACTCTCTCAGCCAGCCTGGTGTGCAGCACAATCACAGCTCACTGTAGCCTCAATATCCTTGGCTCATGCAAAGCAGGCCTCTAGCCTCAGCCTCCCAGGTTGCTAGCACTACAGACGTGCACTATCAGGCCTGAGTAATTGTTTTTTGTTTTGGGGTGTTTTTTTTGTTTTGTTTTGTAGAGACGAGGTCTCATTATGTTGACCAGGCTCGTCTCAGAGTTCTGGCCTCCAATGGATCCTTCCACCTTGACCTCTCAAAGTCCTGGGATTACAGGTGTGAGTCACCATGCTTGGCCATGCTTTTGTTGATATTTTCTTTGCTCTAGCATACTTTAAGATTACGGTATATGATACATATAACATGCAAAATGTTTTAATAGACTGTTATCAGTATGGCTTCAGGTTAACAGTAGGCTATTAGTGCTTAAGCTTTGGGGGAGTATAATCCTAAAGTTATACCTTCGTTTTCGACTGTGTGCTGGCACCCTTAACGCCCACATTTTTCAAGCGTCAACTCTACACTGCAGGATAACGTTTCCTCAATCCACTAACTTCAGTCCTCCTCAGGTGTTTCCCAATGGAATCTGTGCATGCAAATCTGTCTCAGTATCTGCGTCCCGTCGAACCTGAGCTAAGAAACTGTGGCATTCCAAAATGATCCATGCATCCCATGCACCCTCACAAGCACTTATAATCCTCCTTCCAAGTGCTCCTGCCAGACCTAAGACATTTCTTTCCAAGAGTTCCACATACCCATAGCTCATATAACCACACTGGGGACAGGTACACACACCACTCCCTGGTTCATCTAGAGGCCCATCCTTGCTTTCTGGAGCCCTCCTACGTCTCCTCCACTTTTCCTCATTTTTCTGCCTCTCCTCCATGCATGCGTGAGCAAACCGGGCTAAAAGGTACTCGGACTCTGGGCATGTGCAGCACGGCAGGAACGTATACAAGCTGCAAACTGCAGGACCCTGGGCCTTCAATACGAAGATATCAAAGTTGGTCCTAGCAAGTGGTGATGACATGGAGTCTAGTTTTAGAGGCAGCAGGGGATTGGCTGGATCGAGTTCAATGAGGATGCACAGAGCAAGAGGGGCCCCAAATTTTCTGTAAACTAAAGACAAAATATCAGAAAAAAGAAATTAAGAAAACAGTCCCATTTGCAATAGCATGAAAAGGAATAAAATACTTAGGAATAGATATAACCAATTAAGTAAAAAATCTGTACACTGAAAGCTGTAAGATACTGATGAAAGAAACTGAAGAGGCCGGGCACAGTGGCTCATGCCTGTAATCTCAGTGCTTCAGAAGGCTGCGGTGAGAGGGTCACTTGAAGGCCAAGTATTTGAGATCAGCCTGTGTGACACAGTGAGACTCAGTCTCTACAAAATAATAATAATAATAATTGAAATTAGCATACCCATAGTCTTAAGCTACCCAGAAGGCTGAGGCAGGAAGATTGAGCCCAGGAGTTCAACCCCACACTGAAGTATGACCTTACCCCTGCGTGCCAGCACTCCAGCCTAGGTGACAGAGTGAGGCTGTCTCAAAAAAAAAAAAAAGAAAAGAAAAGAAAAAATTGAAGAACACATAAATAAATGAAAATCTAATGTTCATGGATTTAAAGAATATTGTTAAATTTTTTTTAATGTCACTATTACCAAAAGTGACCTACAAATTCAGTGCAATCCCTATCAAAACTTCAATGCTATTTTTCATAGATATAGGGGAAAAAAATCCTAAAACATTGACATACCGAAAAAAAATCCAAAGAGCCAAAGCAGTCTTGAGAAAGAACAAGCTGGAGGCATCATACTGTCTGATTTTCAGCTATATTATGAAGCTGAAGCAATCATAATGGTATGAGGCCGGGCGCGGTGGCTCATGCCTATAATCCCAGAACTCTGGAAGGCCAAGGCAGGCAGATCCCCTGAAGTCAGGAGTTCAAGGCCAGCCTGGCCAACATGGTGAAACTCTGTCTCTAAAAATACAAAAAATTAGCTGGGTGTAGAGGTGCACGCCTATAATCCCAGCTACTTGGGAGGCTGAGGCAGGAGAATTTCTGAATCTGGGAGGTGGAGGTTGCAGACATCATGCTAAGAGAAACAGGATGGACTAAAGACAATTACTCTATGACCTCACAAGCAGCATCTTAAAGAGTCCAATTCATAGGAACAGGGTAGAGCAGTTGTTGCCAGGGGCTGGTGGTGGGGAGAATGGAAAAATGTTGGTTAAAGGGTACAAACTTTCAGTTATAAAATGAAGAAGTTCTGGGGAATGTAACATACACGATAGTGACTATACCGTATTGGACACGTAAACAGTTTGGGAAGTTTTTGAACGGTATAATGAAGTGCCAGGTGTGGTGGCTCACGCCTGTAATCCCAGCACTTTGGGAGACCCAGGCAGGGGAACCACCTGAGGTCGGGAGTCTGAAAGCAGCTTGACCAACATGGAGAAACCTACTAAAGATACAAAATTAGCCAGGCACGGTGGCGCACGCCTGTAATCCCAGCTACTTGGGAGGCTGAGGCAGGAAATCACTTGAACCCAGGAGGCGGAGGTTGCAGTGAGCCAAGATCACGCCACTGCACTCCAGCCTGCGCAACAAGAGCAAAACTGCATCTCAAAAAGAAAAATATTTAATGAATTGTAGTGAAAGTTTAAAAAATGACAATACTTAATATTTAGAAACAAATGATGTCAGCTGATTAGAAGATACCACCAAATCTTATTTCAGAAGTTAGTAATTATTTATAGAAAGGCAGAAATTGAATAAACTAATATTTATCTGAAGCTTCCAAAATAACAATGAATTAAATGTAAAGGAACTACAAAGGAAAAAGTAAATCCATTATACAAAAAAATAAGACTCTCAATGCTCCCTCGAAGACATACCTTGTAGGCCTGGCGTGGTGGCTCACGTCTGTAATCTCAGCACCTTCAAAGGCTGAGGCAGAAGGACTGCTTGAGCCCAGGAGGTTGAGGCTGCAGTGAGTGGAGATCATGATACTGTACTCTAGGCTGACAGAGCAAGACCCTGTCTCAAAAAAGAAAACAAAAATAAAAACAGTCCTCAGAAACCACTGAGCTCTTCGCTGGTTGTCACATGCCCAAAGGCCGAGCTGCTGGGTACCTAGGATGCCACGTGGAAGCTGAAGCCGCACCTCCCGCATGGCCCCTCCGGCCAGCTGGGCCCCTCAGATGAGGACTGCACCCAGGCCAGCACCAGCCGCTCAGCCACCAGCAGCAGCCCCCCCATCTGCAGTTGGCTCTCCGGCTGCTGCGCCCGGGCAGCGAGGTCTACTGGGCCAGATGGCAACCACTTCAGCCAGCGTGGCTGTGGGCTCTGCTGTGGAGCACGCACTGGGCCACACCATTGCTGGGGGCTTCAGTGGAGGAAGTAATGCTGAGCCTGAGAGGCCTGACATTACTTAGCAGGAGCCTCAGGGAACCCAGCCGGCACAGCAGCAGCAGCCTTGCTTCTATGAGATCAAACAGTTTTTGGACTATGCCCAGAACCAGGGTGACATCAAGCTCTGCGAGGGTTTCGACGAGGTGTTGAAACAGTGCTGACTTGCAAACAGACTGGCCTAATCAAGAAGTTCAAACTGGAGAAATGAAAAACCAGCTCTCATAACCAAGTTAATTTAGTATCAAAATACAATGGATAGTGAAGGTATAAAGTGTAGCCACCAGTTAAGCCTCTTGTGTGATCCCTAGCTTCCTCGCTTCAGAATTTAAATGGAAGAGGGGCTGGGTAAATGTTTGTGTGGCCTCCTTAAACTAGCTGTTATGATTTTATTCTTTGTGAGTTAATTAGAATAAAGTGATTTTCTTCCAAGAAAAAGAAAAGAAAGAAAGAAGAAAGAAAAACAGACGTACGTTGTGGTGAGAGTGGCAGTCAGTCATTTCTTGCCCCGTTTCTCCCCTGCTCTATCCTCTACCACATCCCTCAGAAGAAGTTACCACAAATGACTGAATTTAAATGCCCTCTGGCTAGATAGGCTTTCCAAATACCTTTTGATACAAATAAATACAGAATGCACAAGCCTTACAGAAAAGAGTGGCAATTTTCATCCTCATGAGTACAATTTAAAGAAACAAAGTTTAAATTACTGAATAAAGCCACAAATTAGAGTATCACAACCACCATCCATATCCAATCAACTCACTGCTCACCTGGATGGGATCCTCTCCCACTTTCTTCACGACTGTGTTTCCCTCTCTCATTCTGCACCTTTCCCCCTTTTCCGTTTTTCTCCCCTTCCTTTATTCCCTCTTTTATGTCTGTTCTGCCCAATGCTTTGCAACTTACTTCACCTCTTACAGCTCTGTCTCCCTAATCTTTCCGATTGTCCCAATCTCCAGGTATTTCTGCCTCTTTCCCCCAATCTGAGCTCCCTCTCTGTTCTCCCCGTTAAATTCCCTCTTCCCTGTTACATCTCCTTTGTTCCCACTCTCTAGCACCCCCCACTTCCTAGGCTTCCTCCCTGCTGTGGTTCTCTCTCTACTCTGCTTGTCACCCACTGCCCTCCCTTTCAGTCCCAGAACCACATGGCTCTGTCAGCTGCGGCTCCAACTGTTTGACCTTCTGCCCCTGTCTGTCTGCAGTGCCTCCTCCTTTGCCGCCCCTCTAATTTCCCTATTTGCTTTCTCACCTGCTACTTTCTCCATCCATTCTCTTTCACTCTTGCTGTCTGCAAATCCCAAAATTATCATCCATTCTGCCGTGTATTTATGGGTCTCCCTCATTCTTTTCTCCTCAATTCTTCCTTTTGCTCCGTCGCTCCCCCTCTTTTCCTCTCCCGATCCCTCTTACCCACACATTCAGGAGGAAAGGGGAGGAATCAGATGCCCACCTCCCAGGAGAGCACATCTTCCAATGGAGTAAAATCTGGGAAGGAGGAACACTGGGTGTCACAAGACAGACTCAGGTCACTTCCCCCAACACGGGGTCAGAAAAAGCAGTGGCTGTGAAGGGGAAGCCTGGGGAGCAGAAGGACCCGGCGTGAGGGGGGATTCTACAGGGAGAGTGTGCGGAATCCCAGGACCTGGGAAGAGAAGGGGCTCCTTCAGGAGCCGAGCGGCGGGCGCTGCCCTCCCGAGGCCGACAAGGGAGAGGCTCAGGGGTCGCGAAGGGCGTGAATTCACCTCCCGAGTGAGGACTCGACTTGGCGCGGGGTCCAAGCAGAGGTCACTAAGGGTTTTAAGCAGGAACATGACCTGAATGGGGTTGTCTACAAGGTCCTAATGAAGAAAGGCAGGGAGCAAGGAACAGCCTGAGAGATTTTAAACCGAAAGGGAGGCAATTATCAGACTTACTTGGGGCGAAGGGGCTGTCGCTGGTATTTCAAGGTGCGTGGCGATCCCCAGGAAACGTGTGTGGACAAAGGAAGACTGCTAAGTGCACCAATCAGGTAGACTGGGCGAAGCAAACGTTTAGTCCAGGTGGACGGAAACTGACGCGCGGCGCGGTGATCGTTTCCCTGCGTGATCTGCTTCCGGGTGTGCAGGAAGCTGCATGCGCTGAGAAAAAAGACTGAGAGGTCTGGGTCGGGGCTTGGGCGGGGTGCGACGGGGAGGAAAGACGGACTGACTCGGGGACTGAAAGGATGGGGCGAGGCCGATGCGGTGGTGGGCGGGGCCGGGTGTGCTAAGCGGACTGGATCGGGTGGGCGGGGCCTAATTGGTGGGCGGGGCCTGTTATCCACTCGCCTTCCACCCTGTCTTTGTTCTCTGGATTTCGGAATGTTTGTGACTATTTCTTGTCCTGTGAAGCAGTGTTGCTTCCTACCTATTTTAAGTTAATACTTCAGAATTCAAGGTTAAAGCTTAAAGTTGTGGTCCACTTACACTGCAAACTAAGATGTTTTCTTCTTGTCAAGTTGAACTGATTTAAGTCAAAACCGATTTTTTGCGAGCCTAGTGGACTCTATCCGGTCTTGTGAGTGAGGCTGAAGCTACTCAGTAGTCAGGGAACTAGAATCTCTGTGAAGATTTGATGTGGGGTCGTGGCTGGATCCAGGAACCTGGAAGACATTATGCCAACCGAAATGTGCCAGACACAGAAAGACAAATGCTGCGTGAGCTTACTACATGTGTAATCTACAAACGTCAAAATCACAGTAGCAGAGTAGCAGGGTGGTTCCCAGAGCTGAGGGTCTATCTTATACCTGTCCCACCATTGATTTTTAGAAGCAAATAACTTCTTTGGCTTTTCTTTGGCTTCAGTTTCACAGCTGGACAGAAATTTTGCCTCAGGATGAATCATACTTTGAGTCTCATCCATATGTGATTCAGATAATATCTGGGTGATATCTGGGCCTTAGAGTTTGATACTGAAATGGATTAAGACTTTTGAAATGGGCCAGGAGCAGTGGCTCTGGCCTGTAGTCCCAGCACTTTGGGAGGCCACGGTGGGAAGACTGCTTGAGCTCAAGAGTTCAAGACCAACCTGGGGCAACAAAGTGAGACCCCTGTCTCTACGAAAAATAGAAAAATTAACCAGGCATGGTGGCTCACACCTACAGTTATATCTACTTGGGAGGCTGAGGCAGGAGGATCTCTTGAGCCCAGGGGATCAAGGCTGCAATGAATCATCATTGCACCACTACACTGCTCTCTGGGCAACAGATGGAGACCCCATCTCAAATAATAATAAGACTTTTGAGATGTTAGGATGGGGGTGAAGGGATCTTGCATATCAGAAGGACATGAATTTTGGGAGTCCAGAGTACAGAATGTTATGAGCTGAATAATGTACCTAAAAAAACTCATTGTCTTTAAGTTCTAACATCCAGCACCTCAGCATATGACTGTGTTTTGACATAGGGTATTTAGAGGTTATTAAGTTAAACTAAGCTTGTGCCGGGCGCGGTGGCTCAAGCCTGTAATCCCAGCACTTTGGGAGGCCGAGGCGGGTGGATCACGAGGTCAAGAGATCGAGACCATCCTGGTCAACATGGTGAAACCCCGTCTCTACCAAAAATACAAAAATTAGCTG
>CAUYUD010071502.1:0-13952 GCA_963575295.1 Alouatta caraya
GCCCATTTAAAAAATAAAAAATTTTTTAAAAATTTTTCTTTATATAAAAATTGGGTTAAAATTTAAAAAAAAATTAAAACATTTTTTTTTTTTTTTTTTTTTTTTTTTTTTTTTTTTTTTTTACCAGAGGAAAACTTAAAACCGACTAGGAGAAATTTAAGGTTAAATATTGGATAAGAATAAATCATTGACATTTAAAACAAAATAAAAGAGCCTCAAAGTTATTAACACAACAGGTAAAAATCAAAATAAATGTTTCAAATTGGTTAAATAATTATACTTTACATTAGTAAAGACTTCAATCTCAGCGAGACCCTAGCAGTCAGAAAAGTTTTACAACAGGTAATAAAATATAGAGATATAAAGCAAATCTCTGGGAAATACAAAGTGAAATTGACAGAAACAAAAATCAGAATGCAAGACATTTATTTATCTCTTCCAGCTCCAAATCTTTTAATTAGGTTAAAAAATGTAAAGATAATATGAAGAACATAAATAATATAATAAAGTCCATTTAATTTATATATCAAACTACTCCTTGACCCTAAAAAAGTATATATTCATAATTAAAACCTTAATAAATTTTAATAAGATGTGATCACAATATAATAAACATGGAGATTAAAATAATGTATAAACCAACAATAATTTCTTACAAGAAAAAAGATATAATAAATTATTTTCTAAATAACTTTTATATTCAAGAAAACATGAAAACTTTACAGAATAGCTGGGAAATAACAATGAGAGTATAGCATACGAGATATTATAAAATATGCCATTGCATTAAATGCTTTTGTGAATAAGCAAACTTTTCTTATTGACAGTTTTCATATGGACAGTTATTCTAAACAAAGAAAATTCTTCTAAACAAAGAAGAATAACTGTCAATATGAGAAATTAGAAACAAAATAACTCATAAATCTAATGAACTCAATTCAAGAATAAGGCAGAAATTGGTCAGATGGAAAGTAGAAAATTAGTAAGATTAAATTTTCAAAAAGAAGTAGTGGTTTAATCTCTAATAAATTTAATCATACCAAGGAAACCCCAATATATAAAGTGAGAAATGACAATTCAAATGTAAGCACAGAATAGGTTAAAGTTATAACATAAAAAATGTAAATCTATATAGTGTAACTTTAACATTTTTGAGAAAAATACTTTATCAAAAGGAATTTTTAATGGTAATTTATAATTATCATAATTGGCTAGAAAAGAATAAAACAGAAAGAACCAGGAATAGTGAAAGTTATAAACTTATCAAAGATTTATCTCCAGAAATACATTTGGCTTACATAAATTTATACCGTGTTCTTCCAATCAGTTGAATATCAAATAATTCCTATGTTATATAGTCTGTTCCCAGTTAATTTAAGGGAACAGGCATAAAATAATCTTTACACTTGTTTTAGCTACTAAAAATAACTCAGAAAACTGAGACAGCATCCAAATAGAACATAAAAATCACAGATAAAAAAGCGACAGCACAAAATCACATGCTATGATTTTGTGCTTTGTCGCTTTTTTATTTGTGGTTTGACAAGCAAGCTATGTTTGAACGTGATTCATTCAAGTAAACAAGGATAATTTGATATAAAATAATCCATTAATATAATTTACCTTAATACTGGATGTAAAGATTCAGAATGTGACCAATTTGGCACAAAATGGAAATATATTTAATAAAATTCAGCAGACAGTCTTGGAATAAAGAGTAAATAAAGACTACAAGGATACTTCTTTTAAATTAATGCTATTTATTTTGATGTTATAATCATTAGTTGAGAAGCACTGCTTTAAATAATAATACAAAATAAACACTAAAGGATTCCTCTCAAACAGCTTTGTATTTTATGAAAAAAACTGATATTAAATAATTATTTTTATTACAACAGTCATTAAATATTATTATTAAAGTTTTAGCCAATATATTCAGACAAGAAAAATACATTAGGTCTAATTATTGAAAATAATCCAAACTATCTTTTTATGTGGTTTATATAGTTTATATTTTATCCTATAAGACTAGAGAATTATTTGAAAAACTATCAGTGGCCTTCAATAAATGCACAAGGCAACAGCTTTTTAATATACAAGTATTAAACTTTGAAATTATAATGTACAATCTTGTTTAAAATTTCAGCTGAAAATATCTAGAAGTAAACTTAAAAAAAATTACAGAACCTATAAAAACAAAAGTATAAAACACTATTCAAAGGCACAAAAGTAGTTTAGAATGAATGGTAATGCATAACAAAAATTTGATGGTTCACTGTTTTAAAGATGTCAAATCTTATACAACTTGAATCACAAATCAGATATATCCATTAGAATCTGACTCATTAAATTCTTTGGGACAATAAACACTTGAAAATAGGCAAGCATTAGTAGTTATGGTTTTTAAGTGTATGCCTCTAATATGAGTAATCTGTTGTTGACACCAAAACTAAAAAGAATACCAAGAAATATATACATCATGTATTATTTTTAGAATTTGAATAAATTAGCATTTGAATTTAGTTGAAGACATGCTGGAATAATTACTAAATGCTTTAGAAAAATATAAAATTAGATTCCCACTTTATGTTTTACTCTAAATTATAGGTGTTTATTATATAATTAATATATTAATTACATATTAAAACAATCATATATGTTTTACTCTAAATTAAAAAACAAAATGTAAAAAATTAAAACCATAAAATTATTTGAAGAAAATTTAAGTAAACATGTAATTTAAACTAGTAAAGACTTCTGTGATCTCAACAAGCAAAACAATAGCCATAGCAAGAAATAATAGATTTGACATTACAGCAAGGTATTTCTGCATGTCAATTACAAAATGTAATGACACATGATCAACCAGAAAATGTTTGCAACATACAATAGTAGAGATGAAGGACTAATATTTTTTATATGTAAAGAACATTTATATGTCAAGAATAAAAATAAAAATATGAATACACCAGAAACATATATAAAAAGGTTTGAATATGTGAGCCATAAAGGAAGACATACATCTGGCTATTAAACATGGAAAAAAATGGTTTTCTTTATTAGAATTAAAGTAAATACTGATTAAAACAGTAATGGAATATCATTTTTAAAAGTTAAATTGGCAAAGATGAAAAGTAGTGAATTCCAAGTTGACAGAAGAGAGAAGAGGTTCACATTCACATAGGAATTAATATTACATATATGCCTAGTTTTATAGATAACTGAACATATGTATGCATTATATGTAATAGGGCAATGTCTGGAAGGACATACAACACAGCAGAGATCCCTGTTGGTGAGATGATACGTAGCTATCTTATATGTTGATCAGTACGCTTTGGTGTGCTTTTCTCTATGTACAGAATTTCTTTGTAGAGTAGGTATTATGTTCGTAATTATTTAAAATTATTTATTTGGGCCAGGTGTGGTAGCTCATGCCTGTAATCCTAGCACTTTGGGAGGCCCAGGTGGGCAGATCACCTGAGGTCAAAAGTTTGAGACCAGTCTGGCCAACATGGTGAAACCTCATCTCTTAAAAATACAAAAATTAGCCAGGCATGGTGGTGGGCATCTGTAATTCCAGTTTCTTGGGAGGCTGAGGCAAGAGAATCGCTTGAACCTGGGAGACAGAGATTACATTAAGCCAAGAGCACTCCACTGCACTCCAGCCCGGGTGACAAGAGTGAGACTCCATCTCAAAAACAAAAAATTTATTTGACATAATTTTCACAAATGTTTGTGTTTGTCAAATATTGAGCTATGATCTGGAGACATAATATTAAGTAAAAACTCAGACGTTAATCAAATAGTAAATGTAAAATTACATATGTGATAAACTCTGAAGGGGCAGGTTATACAGGATTCTGAAAACATGAATATGTCAACTTGAGGCATTTAGAGAAGTTAGAGAAGGCTTCCATGAGGCACAATTTCAGAGGTGGCAACTGAAAGAAGAATGGGCATTGATGAAGCAAAATGGGATATCTGTGGAAACAATGTTCTACCCAGAGCAAACAGAATTCAAATAGCTGAGGAATATTTACTATGTGCCAGGTGGGACTGTAAGCACTAGACATATAGAAGAGATTGCAAATTAGAAGAGATTGCTGCCTTCTGGGAGCTCAGATCTTAGTAGACAGAAAGACGATACCCAAATACAGAAATATAAATGACATGGTTGCTGATTATAAAATATGCTGGTAAGGAAGTCAATAGGGTAGTATGATCAAAACTCACTGGGGCAGAAAATGTGAAGGGTACAATTTTAGATTGAACAGACAGGGAAAGTCTATTTGGGGAAGAGAAATTTGAGCTGAGACCTGAAGGATGAGAGGGAGCCAGCTGGCCTGGGGTGGGGGTTAGGGGGAATCAGGAAGGAGGTCACTATAGTTGGGGCAGAGTGAGCAGAGGACAGCATTGTCTGATATGGCAAGTGCCAAGTCATACAGGATCTTGTTCAGGTATGAGAGGTCAAAGGGGAAATCACCGAAGGGTTTTATGCAGAATAGTGGAATCTGATTTTTGTTTAACAAACTTCTCTGCCTGTGTAGATGATAGATTTTGGAAATAAGAGTAGAGCTGGGGTATCAGTTAGGAGGCCAGTTGAGGCCAGAAATCATGTAGCTGGTACTCTGCGAACAGCTGGTCATGCTGATGACTGCATGTCAAGGCGAGCAAAGAATGTTGCAGGTGTTTTGATGGAGCACACTGGCGAATGGTGGCAGCATGCACTGAGATGAGAAGACTGAGAGGGGAATGGGTTTGCCAGGATGACAGGCAGCAGGGGCATGCGAAGTTGGAGACACCAAGAGTAGATATCAAGAAGAAAATTAGATGCATATCTACCAAGAATAGATATCTAGAAGAAAATTTAGGGCTTGGAAGCAGTCATCTTGGAAGTGAGTGATGTCATTATTGAAGAAGACATAGGTAGAAGAGATATTTGGAGCATGGGATTGAGATTGGGGCCACTCTAACCTTTTAGATATTGATAGAGGAGTCAGCACAGGTGATTGAGAAGCAGAATGTGGAGAGGTGATTCTGTGGTGGGAGGGATAATGGAGAACATGAGGGTCTGAAAGAATACCATGATGGTTGATGTGAAGAATAGGTTTGACTATGACAGGGTTCCAAGGAACTGTAAAGTGTCAGGGCCACATGTATTGGCAATATCAAGAATTTTAGTTTTTACTCTAACGGCATTGTGGAACTGTTATAGGCTTTTAAGGGGGTAGTATGACTAGGATGTAGCACTTATTATTATGCTTGTACATCTAAAAATATTATAGGCAGAATGTAGACAACAGGAGAGGTCTGAAGTAGATCCAGGGACACCCAGCAAGGGACAGTGTAACTTGTAGTCAGGGGCTGCAGGAGCAATGGAGAAGTGGGCAGATTTAGAGGCAAGAGATAAAATCTATAAGACACATTGAGTATAAAATGCACTCTTGGTTTCTGGTTTGTGTAGCTGGATAGTGGTGTCATTCACTAGAAGAGGCCTAGGTTTGGGGAAAAGATTATGAATTCAGATTTGGTCATGTAGAATTTAAAGTGCTTTTGTGATACTCAAAAGGATTTGTGAAGTAAGCATTTCTAACAAGGATCAATAGGAAACTTTAATTATAATTAAAAGGTTAGCAAGCTGGAATTTGGCAGGAACCATACAAATGGATTTTTCTTATAAGAATGTGTTAAAAGCCTCATTCATAGTCTGAGCTACAGGCTATTTTGAAAGGAACTCAATTTTATTAATTAAAACTATCCATAGTCATTAACTAGCTACCATTTATTTGGTTCTTATCACGTAAGCTTGTTATATGTCAGGCTTCTACTAAGCATTTTACATACATTATCTCATTTAAATCTTTCAATGCTGTAAGTTAGATATTATTATCTGCATTTTATGGATGTGAAAACTGCGGCTGGAGAAGTAGATGTTCCAAGTTCATAAAGCTAGAAATTCCTGAGGCTGGATTTTTTTACCCTGGCGTGTCTGATTCCATTGCTTGTGTTCTACGCATTACCAATATGGTAAACAAAATTTCTTAATATTAGTCCTGAGGAGGAGTAATTTAATGAGTTTATACAAATGATGTGCAATTAACATAGTATAATCATTTTATGGATATTCTTCTTTTTAAAACCTTTTTTAAAATGTTAAAAATAACTTCAGACTCAAAATAAGTTGCAAATATAGTAGAATTTACATATACCCTTCACTCAGTGTTTCCTGATGACATCATCTTACATAACTATAGAACATTAGCAAATCTGGCAAGTTGGTATTGGTATGGTATTAACTGAACTACAGACCTTATTCAGGCCATTGTTTTAAACATGGGTCTACAATCTTAAAAGTCAATTCAGTAAGTCTTTCTAATATATTGTGATATAAGCATATTTCAGTCATATTCTTTTGTGAATTTTTACCAACAGAATTAGTGTGTGTGTGTATATGTATATATTCATATGTGTATATGTGTATATATATATATATATATATAGTCATATGTGTATATGTATATTCATTTGTATATATATGAACAATGATACTGTGAAAACTTCTGAGGAAAGGTTTCATGTTAACTTTATAAACTTATATCTTACAAAATCAACCGAAGTAAGCTTTGCAAGATATTTTGAAGAAAAATTATTTTTATTCTGTATTTTATCAATTTATCTCTAAATTACTCATAGTTTATTGCTTGAGTGACTTGTAAAGACTGATGAACAAAAGTGTTGAGGTTTTATTTGGATTGTAAATAAATCAAGACAAGTTAGATTTAAGCACAAAAAAATGCTTTTACCCATTACAAGTGTGACATACATCTTTTACTGTGAGTCTTTGAAGGGTAACCATGTGGTGTTTGAAATTAAATGGTAACTTTGTCAACCAGTCTTATGATAAAGTTAGATTTTATCCTGGCCATTGGAAGATTTTAAAAAGGCAAGGACAGAGTCTGACTTACACTTTAATCTAATTTATGATGGCTAGAGAATTGACTGCTGGTGGTGGTGATGGGGAAGAGATAAGAGTGGAAGTAGAGACACCAACTGTTAAGACTATTGACAGTTGTTAATGGCTATTGCCATTTTTTGTGTAACACATGATGATGGCTTAGATTAGGATGGTAGTGGTGGAGGAGTAAAGATGTGGTTAAATATATGTTGAAGACAGAAGTGACACGACTTGCTGATGGCCTAAATATTGAGGAAAAGAGAAAGAGAAGAGTCAATGATCACTCTAAAATTTTTGACCTAAGCAACTGGGTAAGGAGCAGTGCCATTTACTGAAAAGAGGAAAACAGGGAGAAGAGCTGGATTATGAGGAAACTTCCCCAAAATTCTTACTCTTTTCTTATTTCTTACCTCATTAAATTTTCAAGAAAATTTTTAAGACATCCTGTCCCTTTGTCGTGTTATCCTTTTTTTCCCAAGTGATTAACTTATTTCATTTTATTTTTTAATTGATGAGTAAAAATTTTATGTATTTGTAGTATACAACATGATGTTTTGATACTAGTATTACATTGTGGAATGGCTGAATTTAGGTAATTATCATATGTATTATCTCATATAGTTATTATTTTTTTGTGGTAAGGATACTTCACATCCACACTCAGTATTTTTTTTTTTTTTTTTGAGACTGCTTTTTGCTCTTGTTGCCCAGGCTGGAGTACAATGGCACGCTCTCAGCTCACTGCAACCTCCACCACCTGGGTTCAAGTGATTCTCCTGCCTCAGCCTCCCAAGTATCTGGGATTACAGGCATGTGCCATCACACCTGGCTAATTTTGTATTTTTACTGGAGACGGGGTTTCTCCATGTTGGTCAGGCTGGTCTCGAACTCCCGACCTCAGGTGATCTTCCTGCCTTGGCCTCTCAAAGTGCTGGGATACAGGCATGAGCCAGTGCGCCTGGCCATACACTCAGCATTTTTAAAGAATACAATATTTTAATAACTATAGTCATTATGTTGCACAATAGAGCTTTTGAACTTATTCCTTCTATGTAACTGAGATTTTGTATTCTTTCACCAACATCTGTTCAACCTTTGCTTCCCCCCACCACCAACCAAATCACCAGCCTCTGGTAACCTCTGTTCTACTCTCTGCTTCTATGAGTTACACTTTTTTAGATTCTGCATGCAAGTGAGATTATGTGGTATTTGTCTTCTTGGGTCTGGATCATTTCACTTAACGTAGTGTCTTCCAGGTTCATCTGTGGTTATGCAAATGACCATATTTTCTTCTTTTTAAAGGTTGAAGAGTATTTCAGAGTGCATTTTCTTTATCGATTCATCTATGGGCACCTAGGTTGATTCTATATTTTAGCTATTGAGTATAAAGTTGCTGTGAATATGGGAGTGTAAATATCTCAGATGTGCTGATTTCATATCCTTGGAATATATATCCAGAAGATAGATTGCTGGATCTATTCTATTTTTAATTTTTGAGGACCCTCCAAACTATTTTCTATAATGGTTGTACTAATTCACATTTCTACCAACACTATGCAAAGGTTATCTCCTCTCTCCATCCTCACTAACCTTTGTTATCATTCATTGATTTGGTAATTTTGACAGGTGTGAGGTGTCTGAAGTGATTTATTAACATAGTCTGTTATTTACAAGGAAGAAACTGAACTGAAAAAGAAATCAAGTCATTTCTTACCTTATCCTTTTCTCTGGGCCCTAAACCTTTAAGTTGAATGTCATAATTGATTATATCTATTCCTTTATCTCCCATGTTAAATTAATGATGTAGTCTTTATATATATTTTGTTTGGAATATTTCTTTTTTCTTTTGCTTCCACTGCGTTCTCATTTCAGCACTTCACCCATGGCTCTCTATAATAACTTTTGCACTAGCTCCTTAAATACCTAATAAATGAAATAGGAGTATCAGATGCAGCACTATTGCGTCTCCTCCTTGACTCTGTAACTTTCTACATATCCTTGAAGATTTCATTACATCTGTCACAGGGCTTTAGGTCTCCCCAACTCTACAAATTTTCCCATCATCTGAACATAAGATATGGTTTTATGATTTCTAATTTTAAGAAAAACGTAACACTAAGGTGTCTAACATTTGTGTGTCCCGTTCCTCCAAGTGGCTTCTATAGAGGAGGGATATATTTTTGTTATTGTTGATTTGGTATATGAGTGTCTGGTGCACAGCAGAACATAAAGAAGAGCTTCAGTAAAGGCCTGCTACATTGACTTGATGTGTATTTTCTGGAAATTAGAACTTACTGAGCTTTTTGGTTCAGTGGCATATTATCTAACAAATGAGAGGATCTTGAATTTAATTTCAAATACTACTGCAATTTATTTTGCTCATTTCTCAAACTTTATTATTATTATAGTAATTTAGTTCAAGTATTAGAATATAGAGTTGGTGGTCTTGTCCTTTCATTGGCAGGGGTTCAGGACCACATATGTAACCTCTAAAAGATGATGATTTTTTTCTGGTCCGATGAACTACTGGATCCTGTTTCCAGATTGACCACTATTTTGAGTCTGGGAAAAGGCGTATGTTTGGAAGATAGGTTGGAAATATATTCTGCAATGAAAAGGAGTTTGCACTTTCAGGGCAGGCAGACTAATTCTAGTTATGTGGTTAGCTGAATGTGTAACTTGGAGTAAATTACTCTCTCTGAGCTTCAGTTTTATTTTCTTTAATATGCGAGTAGCAATACATAGCTAATAGAATAGTTATAAGGATTGAGGGAATTAATGCACATAAAGTAGAATTAATGCACATAAAGTACTTAGCCCAGTTTCTGGCACAGTGTGAGCGTTAAGACAGGGTAGCTATTGTGGCAATCGGGATTCTTCAAATGGAAAGTACAAGTAAAAATAACCTTTCTCAAGCCATTGTGGAGACTACATCAAGCACTGCCTCTCCTCCTCTACTTTTGTACTTCTTTATTTCAACCTCGTGTTTTTCTTCTGGAGAATAATTTTCCTCATTCTGTAGGGTGAAAGTGAACTCAGATCTGTTTGGCATTTCCTAGCTTTGCCACCAGTGAGGAAATTACTAATTCCCCACAGTTTCATTTGAAAATCCAGGGGAAGGATTTTGATGAATGAATGCAGGTTGGATCCTATCCCCAACCTTTGGTGAAGGGTTTGTGGGACCTTAACCTGCAGCTCTCACAGCTTTTAGGGTAGTGGATGAAGAAAGCAGTTCTCAGATGAGGTGTAAGGGATTTCCTGGAATGAAGCAAAGCGGAAGTCAGGTAGACAAATAATTAGTATTGACTATAGATATTGTTATCACTCACCATCTTTACCAGCATCATCATAGAATTCGATTTCTTCACTATCAAGCATAGACTAATACAGTGTGAGACTCCTCATTACATTTTAATGATGCTAATAGAAAAATTTTAAACTGAAGTTACAAAATAAAAAAGACTAAATGTTAGTAGAGTTGAGAAGTCTGTGGCCATCCCTATTCCTGGGGTGTGGATGAGAGGGGTGATGTTTTGTGATCTGTACACCAAGCCTGTGATCAAATGCAGTTATTATCATTAAGATCTCACAAATGTTAAGTAAACAAATGCATATAAGTTGTAGGTGTTTACACATGAATGTCTTATACATTTTTGTAAAAACTTTTAAATCAAATTTTGAAGCATTTTTTAATGCTCTGTAACTAATAAGTATTATATTTTTGACTAGTAAATACTATTTTTCTCTGAACTATGTCAAAAGTTATGCCAAAATAAAGAAACTGTACTGATATTTTGTTTATATTTTCTTAAAGTTATCTTTAAAAAGACTTTCACAGTGATTATTCATAATTTCCTATGGTTTCCATTGAGGTACAATTCTGTTGCAAAAAAGTCTTTGAATTTTTTGTTTATTTATTGTCTGAGGTATGTTTTTCTCAGAACAACAAGCAAGTCTCCCCTCTTCCCTGTAGCTTTAGGAGTCATATTAATCAGAGGCATAGAAAACAGCTGGGATTTTGAGCCAGTCATTAAGCTAAGATTTCTTCATATGATTGAAGGGTAACCATAATGGTTGAAGACTGGAACTAGGAATAGTGGTTGTTGGAATTTAAGGAAAACTGACATTTGACTAGCAGAACCACTAGGCTATTGATACTGGGACCCCAATTTCCTCTGAAGTACTGTTGCTATATGAACATAGGAGTGGAAGGGGCAATTCTCCTTTGACAGCTGTGTATGGTTCTCATGATGTATAAAACCCCAAAGGCTTCAGGAGTATAGAGGAAAGATACATTTTAATGAACTCATAAGGGTCTGGGAAGCCATAACAGAAAAGGTCAGGTTAAGTTCATTCATGTTTTTAATATAAAGTTTGAACTAATAATTTTAATAATTCCTAGAACATTGTTAGGTGCTATGGAGTTTAGGTAGCTGGTTAGCTGGTTTTTTTTTTTTTTTTTGAGACAGGATCTCACTCTGTTGCCCAGGCTGCTGTAGTGCAGTGGCATGATCATAGCTCACTCCAACTTCAAATTCTGGGGCTTGAACCATCCTCCCACCTCTGCCTCTCAAGTAGCTGGAACCACAGGTGTGTGCCATCACACCAGGCTGGTTTTTTTTTTTTTTTTTTCACTTTTATAGAGATGGGATCACTCTGTGTTGCCTAGGCTGGTCTCAAACTCATGGGCTCAAGTGATCTTCCTGCCTAGGTCTCCCAAAGTACTGGAATTACAAGGCAAGAGCCACTGTACCTGGTTTTACATAGTCTTATTTTTATTAAATATCAATGAACAATGTAAAAGTTGAATGGTCACAGAAGACAAGTGTACAAAATCAGTCACAAGGCAATAAATAGCATTTGTTATGTCAAATTGATGATGGTACAGCAAGTGGTGAGGCTTTAGACATTCAATGGAAGGATTTTTTGAAGGCATAGTGATGTGTCCATTTTTAAGAATGAGAGACCCGAAGAGCAGAGTAGAGGAGAGTGAACTGGTTCATCTGGCTGCAGCATATGGCTTATATGGCTTATATAAGGGAGTTAGAAAATGAAGCTTTATGATTTTTAAAATTTGCATTAGGATTCACTCAGTGTTAGTTTTATGGATTTTGACAAATGTATTTTATATATATATATGTATATATATATATATAAATTACACAGAATACTGCCCTAAAAAATCTCCTGTGGATGAGTTTTAATCTCACAATTACATGGAACTTTTCAGAATATTATAGTGGCCTATTAATTGAAGAGCTTCATTCAACAATATAAATAATAAAAATTATCTAGGTCAGGGGTCCCTAACCCCTAGAGCCATAGACCAATACAGGTCCCTAGCCTATCAGGATCCAGGCTGCACAGCAGGAGGTGAGCGGTGGGCAAGGAACATTACTGCCTGAGCTCCACCTCCCACCTGATCAAGGGTCATTAGATTTTCATAGGAATGCAAACCCTATTGTGAACTGTGCATGCAAGGGATCTAGGTTGCATGTTTCTTAAGAGAATCTATTGTCTGATGATCTGAAGTGGAACAGTTTCATCCTGAATCCATGTCTTTCACAAAACTGGTCCCTGGTGCCAAAAAGGTTGGGGACTGCTGAGTAATACTGACTATGAAGTAAAGGATTAATTTCTATTATACAGCAGATTAACTTTTTTCCCCTAACTACAGTATACTACCTGATAAGTTAGAAAATTTAGATTTAAGTGAAAATCACTAATAATCTGACCATCCATAGATAGGCTAACATTTTAACATGCAGCCATCCGATTTTCTGTGCATAGGTTCTGAGGTACATGTGCAGAACATGCAGGATTGTTGCATAGGTACATACATGGCAATGTGGTTTGCGACCTCCATCCCCACATCACCTATATTTTGGCATTTCTCCCCTTGTTATCCCTCCCCAACCTTCCTCCCCACCAACTGTCACACCTCTATTCCCATCTACAGATTCCATTGTGTCACGCTCCCCTCCCTGTGTCCATGAGTTCTCATTGTTCAACACCCGCCTATGAGTGAGAACATGTAGTGTTTGATTTTCTGTTCTTGTGTCAGTTTGCTGAGAATGATGGCTTCCAGATTCATCCATGTCCCTACAAAGGACATGAGCTCATCATTTTTTATGGCTGCGTAGTATTCCATGGTGTATATGTGCTACATTTTCCTTGTCCAGTCTATCATCCATGGGCATTTGGGTTGGTTCCAGGTCTTTGCTATTGTAAACAGTGCCACAATGAATATATGTGTGTATGTGTCTTTATAATACAACGATTTATAATCCTTTGGATATATACCCAATAATAGGATTGCTGGGTCAAATGGAATTTCTATTTCTAGGTCCTTGAGAAATTGCCACACTGTCTTCCACAATGGTTGAATTAATTTACACTCCCACCAACAGTGTAAAAGAGTTCCTATTTCTCTACATCCTCTCTAGCATTTGTTGTCTCCAAATTTTTTAATAATTGATATTCTAACTGGCATGACATGGTATCTCAATATGGTTTTGATTTGCATTTCTCTAATGACCAGTGGTGATGAGCATTTTTTCATATGTTGGTTGGCCTCATATATGTCTTCTTTTAAAAAGTGTCTGTTCATGTACTTTGCCTATTTTTGAATGGGTTGGTTTGTTTTTTTTTTCTTGTAAATCTGTTTTAATTCTTTGTAGATTCTGGTTACTAGCCCTTTGTCAGATGGGTAGATTGCAAAAATTTTTTCCCATTCTGTTGGTTGCCAGTTCACTCGAATGTTTCTTTTGCTGTACAGAGCTCTAGAGTTTAATTAGGTCCCATTTGTCTATTTTGGCTTTTGTTGCCATTACTTTTGGTGTTTTAGTCATGAAGTCTTTGCTTTTACCTGTGTACTGAATGGTTTTGCCTAGGTTTTCTTCTAGGGTTTTTATGGTGTTAGGTCTTATGTTTAAGTCTTTAATCCATCTGGAGTTAATTTTAGTGTAAGGTGTCAGGAAGGAGTCCAGTTTCT
>CAUYUD010071506.1:0-13028 GCA_963575295.1 Alouatta caraya
GTGAAGAACTTGTTATTAATATTTGTCAATTAAATAATTTAACAGACAAACCCTGCTGTGTATCAGGCTCTGTGCTGAGTGATGGAGAAATGAATAAGAAATGGCCCTGAGGTGTAGTCCCAGCTATTCGGGAGGCTGAGGCAGGAGAATTGCTTGAACCCAGGAGGTGGAGATTGTGTGAGCCGAGATCACGCCATTACACTCCAACCTGGGTAACAAGACCAAAACTCTGTCTAAAAAAAAAAAAAAAAAAAAAAGAAAAGAAAGAAAGAAAAGAAAAATTAGTAAGTTTCTTAAAAAAATGGAGATGTAAAGTTGTTTCATCCCCAAAATATAGGATCTTTTTTTAACATAGATTGAATTATTTGTTTGAAATAGTAAAATAAATTTGTGATCACATAGTCATCTTTGTTAATACATTGATTTTAGATGCTTCTATTTTTAGATACCACAATATTATTTATTTACTACTTCATTATGATTATTATTTTTGAGACAGAGTCTCACTCTGTCATCCAGGCTGGAGGGCAGTGGCATGATCTCAGCTCACTATAACCTCCACCTCCTGGGTTCAAGCAGTTCTCCTGCCTCAGCCTCCCAAGTAGCTGGGACTACAGGAGCGTGCCACAATGCCTGACTAATTTTTGTACTTTTGGTAGAGATGGAGTTTCACTATGTTGACCAGGCTGGTCTTAAACTCTTGACATCAGGTGATCCGCCTGCCTCAGCCTCCCAGAGTGCTGAGATTATAGGCGTGAACCACTGCACCCGGCCTCTTTCCTTGATTACTATTATACAATTAAAGAGCCTTTAGTAAGTTTATGATGAATAGTGTAGTTGTAAATAAATGCACTGTATTATATCACCATAGCCTTTTTTGTTTCGGTAATTAGTATCCAGGATAATTAAACTAAGATGAAACATATAGTATATGTGGTATATCACAATTCATACAGTTCAAGCACCAGTGTATTTGAGGGGAGGAATGTAACAGGTGTTTGTTATCATTTGGAACAAAAGAAGCTGTCTTCTAAGATAATTAGGAAGTTTGGGGTCAAAATGATCAATACCAATAATATCTGTGTATTTTTAAACTGAATAGCTTAAATGATTAAACTGAAATAGCTACCTGCTTACAGTTTTAAAAGTACTTTATTTGCCTTATCTTCTTAGAGCCTAACACAGTCCCTATAATGTATAGGGATTGCACCCCCACTTTACAGACAAGGGAACAGTCAGGGAGATTAAATAACTTTTGGAGAGACTGCTCTGATTTTAAAATTCCTTTTTGAAAAAATATTCCTAAGAATAGATTGTGAAATACCTAAACAGTTTTAGTGATATCAGTTTTACATGTTATATTTGGTTAGGGAAAAATATATCTTATAAAATTCCTTTTCTACCCATGCAGCAAAAAGTTATTTAATAATGGAGACCTAACAGAAACCACAGTGAATAATTACTATTGTCTCAGCACCTACTGTATGTATACCAAGTTCTATATTAGGCATCTTATATATTTATGACTGATTTCAAACTAAAAACAAGTATATAAGGAAGTTATCATGATCCAACTTCATAGATGATAAATTAGGTCATAACAATGTTAGCAGCTTACGCAAATCACACAGCTAAGCCGAGATTGGAAACTATTTCTGAGTCTCTTCAAAGCTGGACTCATTTATCCACTATATCATGATATAAATTTTATTCCTATATTTTAATTAAAATTTGAATTTTCTTGATAGCTTTAAGATTTATTTAGTTTTTTATGCTCAAGTCATATAAAATTGTACGAACTAGCAGTACAATTTATGCTCTCAAGATTACTTGATACAGTTTACATTTGAGAGCCACTTTCTGATTACCTTTATCCATAACTAAGGACAAACACTTTCTCAGAATGTCATTTGTGGAAAAACCACATGGAAATAGTTCTGCTGTGATTCCTTCAGCTGTCTAGTTAAAATGTGACTAAATCATAATAAATATTAGGTGGGAAAACCTATAATTCTTCTACTCCCCTGTTTTCAGTACACTTACCCAGCACCTTTGGCTTTACTGCTGTGTTTGAAATAACTCTGAAAGAAATCAAGACAATGCCAAAAGGAGGGCGTAGAATAATCCTTGAGCAATTTTTGTTTCACATCCTACTTTGCATTAAATCCCAGAGATACTGTGCATGCTCGTCTATAGCCAGAATGAAGGTGGCTTTCTCAGCATTGAGTGCATAAAAAAAGACAGAACTCTCTATGAAATTATCTGCTTTTGTTTTATTTATGGGAAATAAATAATGATGAAGTCTTTCTTTATAAAAGTACTACTTCATTTCTGTTTATAAAACTAGTTACATATTCACTGTAGAAAATTTAGAAAATACATACCTGTATAACCAAAAAGAAGAAGTTAAAAACAGTCCTTAGGCTGGGTACAGTGGCTTACACCTGTAATCCCAGCACTTTGGGAGGCTGGGGTGGGCAGATCACCTGAAGTCAGGAGTTTGAGACCAGCCTGGCCAACAAGGCGAAACCCCGTCTCTACTAAAAATACAAAAATTAGCTGGGCATGGTGGCGTGTGCACCTGTAGTCCCAGCTACTCAGGAGGCTGAGGCAGGAGAATCAGTTGAACCTGGGAGGTGGAGGTTGCAATGAGCTGAGATCATGCCACGCACTCCAGCCTGGGTGACAGAGCAAGACTCTGACTCAAAAACAAGAACAAAACACAGAAAAACAAAACAAACAAACAAGAAAAACCAGCCCTTAATATTACTACCCTGTCTTCTAAGCCCTTTTCTTTTAGTCTTTCAGAAGTTTTGTAATCAGTATCACAATTTATAATGCAAACAACAGTACATTCTCTTTTTTATTTTTTATATTAAAATTATTTATTTATTTATTTATTTTCAAAGGACAGTACATTCTATGTCTGCCCTATAAGACATCACATTTCACATGTTAGAAAATGGCCTTTACTTCATCTTATTTAAAGATGAGAAAGACACAGTAATTTGTTATCAAGAACTTCCAGCTTGCCAACCTTCTATCGTCACCATTTTTTCACTTTTAAATGTGATTCTAAATTTTCCTTTTTTGTAATTACATAAGTCACTAAATTCACAGCACAGTGTTTCTTCTTTAAAGACGAGTTTGTCTCTTTCAGATTTGGTCAAAGCAAAAAACTGACCTCGGGTGTGAGGATGACTTAAAGGAGAAAGATGATGATACTTTTTTAAGATCAGAAAAAGGAAATGCACTTGCACCAAAGTAAGAAAGTTGAGATTGGATGATGTCAAAGTTTTGTATTCAGTTTGGTTGCTATGTCTCCTAATCTATTAGTGTGGCACAGTACTCTCAACTCTGGAATCACCTGGGAGCCTTTAAAAGTATTGATGTGTAGGTCCTTCTCTAAAGGATTAGAATGTAATTGGTCTGGAATGGCTTGGGCCTTGGGATTTTTTACAGTTCCTCAAATGACTTCAGTGCAGTCAGCATTGTGAATCATTATTTTGGAACATGCTTTATATATTCACCTATGTCACATGAAAATAGGAGCACTTCCTGCCTGAAGACCAATAGCAATCTACATAACTTGAGGCTCCTTCAGTATAGATTGGGAGTTATGCCTTGTAAAAGAGTGCCTGGCAGAGAGGATGAACAGGGCTAATATACAGCCTGCTCTTCACTCACTAGGTAAGCTGCACTCTGACTCATGGCTGTATCTCCTGGATAAAGTGGGCACCTTTTTCTAATGAGCACAGTGTACAGGCTAACTTGACCCTGCAACTGTGCTTCTCTTCTTTCATCCTGCATGGAGACATATTGCCTTTACATTAAGCTATTTTCTGACTTCAACATTCTAAACCACCAGGTTCTTCAAAATTCATATTTTCCATTTTTGTCTTGAGGTGAGCATATGTATATGTGGCAGAGACATTTCAAATCTGCAAATTCCCATTCATTGACATCTCAGTAATAAATTAGTCTTTAGCCATGTGGAATTAGATTAATTTGGAGACTGAAAAAGCAACAAAAGTGAGAAACCTCAAGAAAGACAAACTTTATAATGGTCGTACCTTGAATACTCATAGTTGACTAGTTAGCTCTCTTCTTTAGAATACAATCATAATGAACCAGGTTTATAATTTCAGTCCCATAGTTAGCATCAATATAGGAGAAAACTCTATTCCATTGTCACAGACTGAAACTTTGTTCCCAACCAGCTTTTTCTTTAATACAAGTTGGAATGAAGTCAGGGCACTTCTCACCCATCACCATTACTGGAAAAACAGCTCCAAGTGTCCTCATATGGAAATACATTCAGCGAATGTCAGCTCCATCATAACTAGAAAGATCATTCCTACTAACCAGTGCAAAACATATGCAGGTGTTAGGCAATACCATTTAGGACATAGGCATAGACAAAGACTTCATGACTAAAACACCAAAAGCAATGTCAACAAAAGCCAAAATAGACAAGTGGGATCTAATTAAACTAACGAGCATCTGCACAAAAAAACTATCATCAGAGTGAACAGGCAACCTACAAAATGGGAGAAACTTTTTGCAATCTATCCATCTGACAAAGGGCTAATATCCAGAATCTACAAAGAACTTAAACAAATATACAAGGAAAAAACAAACAACTTCATCAAAAAGTGGGCAAAGGATATGAACAGACACTTCTCAAAAGAAGACATTTATGCAGCCAACAAATGTGAAAAGAAGCTCATCATCACTGGTCATTAGAGAAATGCAAATTAAAACCACAATGAGATACCATCTCACACCAGTTGGAATGGTGATCATTAAAATGTCAGGAAACAACAGATGCTGGAAAGGATGTGGAGAAATAGGAATGCCTTTACATTGTTGGTGGGAATGTAAATTAATTCAACCATTGTGGACAATGTGGCGGTTCCTCAAGTATCTAGAACTAGAAATACCATTTGACCCAGCAATCCCGTTACTGGATATATACCCAAAGGATTTTAAATCATTCTACTATAAAGACACATGTACACGTATGTTTATTGTGGCACTGTTCACAATAACAAAGACTTGAAACAAACCCAAATGCCCAGCAATGATAGACTGGATAAAGAAAATGTGGCACATATATACCATGGACTACTCTGTAGCCATAAAAAAGAATGAGTTTGTGTCCTTTGCAGGGACATGGATGAAGTTGGAAACCATCATTCTGAGTAAACTAACACAAGGACAGAAAACCAAACACCACATGGTCTCACTCATAAGTGAGAGTTGAACAGTGAGAACACATGGACACAGGGAGGGGAACATCACACACTGAGGCCTGTCAGAAGGTGGGGGGTTAGGGGAGGGATAGCATTAGAAGAAATACCTGATGTAGATGATGGGTCAATGGGTGCAGCAAACCACCATAGCACATGTATACCTATGTAACAAACATGCATGTTCTGCACATGTACTCCAGAACTTAAAGTATAATTTTAAAAAAGGAAAAACTAAAAAAAAAGAAAAGTCCTAAAGAAAACAAAGTATAAGTGAATAAAGAAAAGTATGTAATAAATAGTTGCTACTTTGACTTTCAGGAAGGCATTATGTAGCAACTTCATATTTTGGCTTTCAGAAATGCAGCATGTGGTGAGTAAAGGGAAGAATCATGCTGTCTGTATCTAGAGGTCTGTCCTTATAATTAAAAACATAAACATATATGTTTAATATTCTGGCTTCTTGAGAATAGGGACCAGATCTTTTTCATTAGTAGATGGTCACTAAAATGTGGTGACAGAGAAAGCTAAATCTTATATTAATTTCCAATGGGAAACTAACAAGAATAAAAGATGTTGTAAAGAACTGGTCTTTGGAACTGAAGGAAGAAATACTTTAGGCTGCAGTCAGGCAACGTGGTCGTTTATCCAGCAATTGTCATCCATTGGAAAGAAGAAGTTCAAAGGAAAAGTGGCAGAGTTCTTGACACTATTGAAACAATATGATTGAAATTTAAAAATACTGTACATTAATTTTTTGAATATGCATATTTATGAGATAGTTTAAAAAACTTATTTAAAGGTAAAAGAATGCACTGTAGACTAATAGCAGGTAGATTCTTTTTTTATCTTTTTTCTAATCTTTTATTTTATTTTTTAATCTTTTTTTAATCTTTTTAAATTTTTTTTAATCTTTATTTTATTTTATTTTTTTATCCGTCAGTCATTTCAGGAGGCTTCTCTCCCCATTATTTGGTATCAGGTAGATTCTTGCAGGAAAGGGCAAAGGAGAAAAGCAGGCAAGTCTTACATAATTTGTTTTAACCCAAACTTTTAGAAAGAAAACTATTGCAAATTTAATTCTTTGTGAAAGCTGTAGGATGAGATTTTGCCATATGAACCCAGTTTTCAAGAAGGACATTCTTGAAAACTTCTTCAAGTACAGAAATGGCCTTCATATATGTTGAATGGTAAATAATGAGGCTTGTCATTTAGTACGTACTTGATGGCATTGGTGATATTCACAATTATGTGAAAGGCATGCTCCTGTGTGTAAAATACTCATTTAAAAATAAATGTGTCTCTAAGTACATCCACTAAAATTATAATAAATATAATTGTAATATTTCACTTACAAAAAAAAACCATATGCAGATGTACTTGCATTATGTGATGGGAACCAAAGACAGTATGATATAAAGCCTACAATTGTGGTTTTCTTGAAAGCTGCAGCAATACATTGTGCTAAGAAACAAACAAACAAACAGAAACTCTGACCTACCAACCTGACTCGTCTGACTGACAATCTGGTGTTAGAAAGGTGAAATTTAATCTTTATTGTAATACATTAGATACTTTAGATTTGAAAAGGACAGCCAAGCATCCTGTGAGTTCTTAACCATATGTTTCTGTACAAAATGAATCACCTAATAAGAAACAGGAAATCACCAGTAAAGGCTATTTGTTAATTACACATGAAGTTATAAGTAGAATGGAGGCAGCAGGGTTTCATTTTAAACAAGATTTAAACACTGCATTGAGAGCATCAGTAGAAAACTAGGAGATTTTAGACTGTCATTGACCTCATGTGCACTGAAACAGGTTAAATGTCCCAGGACCAGCCCTGCTTGCCTCCCTCGCCCACCCCATCCCAAATTATTGCTACTTAGATAAAGCAATTTTTATGTAGTTAATATTAGCACAAACCCTTTTTTCTGCCTGCTTGCTTCCTAGCAACCTGAAGCAGAGTATCTGCTTGCCAATCTGCTTTTGGTTAAAAAAAAAAAAAATTAGAGCAGAATACCCAGTGAATTTGCCAATAGCCCTGACAAGATGGGGATGTATTCAATAAGCTCTCTGTTGATTTTTTGAGCCCAGTATATGATTTACATTGTCAGTTGTCTGATCCTGCTGCACTTTCTATTATAGGCCAGAGAAGACGTGATCCACATGCTGAAGACTGAGAAAACCAAGCCTGAGGTTCTGGAGGCTCATTACGGGTCTGCGGAGCCAGAGGAAGTGCTGCGGGTCCTGCACCGAGATGCCATTCTTGCCCAGGAGAAATCCATAGGAGAAGATGTGTATGAGAAACCGATTTCAGAGGTAAAAATATGACACCAACAAGTCCCCTGGAAGTGAACCTCAGGGGGATATCTTCACATTCTTCCATTTACATGCTTTAACATTTCCTTTTAAAGGCAAAATTTTGATGATACACTAATATAGAATTAAAGTGTAATTAAGTAAGTCAAGGGTTATAGTGGATAAGCTTCAATGTTAAGAATTGTAGAGGCTTTTCCTTAAACATTCCAAAGCCTGAATTATATTTTTCCCTGTGGTTCTGATAGTTACATGCTCTTGCAGTATATTATTCTTTTACTTCTCTAAGAAATGATATGTGTAAAAATCTGAAGTACTTACCGGTTTTAACATTGAGCTGTCAGGATTCTTACCAAATTGGTAACCTAAAATTAAATTGATCCTATCACTGGTAGTTATAAAGACAGCTTTTTGGAATTTCATAAACTCTGTCATAATTAAAATGGTCTTATGTGAGTGGCTAAAATACAGTGATAGAGGCAAAATCCTAATGAAATGCTTAGGGCATTCTTTAAGATGAAAGGAATTCTAATAGAGCTATGATTATTATTATCAATTACTTATGATACCACGTTTTAAAAATACTCTCACAGTGTAGTAGAAGTTTGAGCCAGATTAGGGTACCAGTTTTCCCCACTGACCCTTCAGACTTTGTATAAAAAAAATTTACAAATGTGAAATTAGTATTATGAATTTAAAAGAAAACAGGAATTAAAAGTCTGAAGCAACTTATTATACACTTAACATGTAATTTATGTCAAGCCTTTGGAAAAGCTCAGTTTGACAACTCTCAGAGATAAGATCTGCTTTAGATAGCATTCACAACAGATTGATGGTCCCATAATTTTCTAATTTCTGCAGCAAGAATAAACTGGAGCTCTATTCTCATTTTTTCCTAAAGTGTTAAGAGATGATTATATGATAGGATGCAGTCAACAGGCTGGATCTACTTTCACATCTGACATCCACTACTGCTGGCTGTGTATGACTATATACAGATCATATAAGCTCTTTATGCCTCAGTTTCCTTATCTGTGGGACGTGAGGAACCACAGTGTCCACCTCATAGAACTGCTGTGAGGATTTAATGAAGCAATGCCTATACAACTCTTAACATAGTCTCTGGCACATTCTAAGTACTCAACAAGTACTAGTCATTAGTATTTGCTGGGATTCAAGGATGATTACTGCTCATACCCTTAATTGGTTTGAAACTTGGGAAGATTTGAGGAGTAAAAGACATGGAGGTCAAAAACATGTATTTGTTTTATATGATATTAATAATAATAATAACAACTTGGAGAATTCAGCTTGGATAAATGGTCTCATTTGGGCTTCTGAATTCTTTTCTTCCAAGTCTTAAGATGACATTCCTCACCCTCATCATCAAGGGAGAGGTGGGGCTGCAGAACCTACACACTTACCCAGGATCACTGCCTCCAAACCAAGTTCTGTGAGCTGAACACAGAGAGGAGTTTCTGACCTACCTTTAGAAAGTAGGCCTGACCCATATATTCCTAACTCAGGGACAGAGGATCAGAACAGAAAACACTCACCCTCTGAGCTGTCTTTCTGGAACTGGCTAAGCTGGGCATATTTCATCGTTCCTTTCTCCTTCTAACAATCTGAAGAGTCATTTCGCCTTTGAGGAGAAGCGAGTGAGAAGGCAGCGAGAGAGGGCAGAAAATACTTTTTCTACTACTGCCAAAATGAAGTCCATTTTGTTAGAGAAACAGAATGATAGAAGGAGAAAAGATTTTCTTCCACCACTTACAGATTTTGAGTCTGTTAACCCTTTGAAATTAACAGTCAAGTTCTTGTTACCCAGAATCAGAATCCTGCTTTCAAATTCATGAGGCAGGAACCACAATACATCACTGTTCCGTTAGCCTCCTGGGATCACAAGCAGGTGGTCTAGCTCTCGTTTCCTAGAAGCCATGTTATACTTAAGCTCCAAATCACTGCTCATTCTTATTTCCATACTATATTAGGACCAGCAAGGGTATCCCGTAGAACTCACCAGAGGTTAAGCAATGAACCCAGTACAGTGGACCTTTTTCTCTTGCCAAATATCTGGGGAGAAATTAAACAACGAATATTAAATATCTCTGCCCTTCTTTGTAAATGAAAGTCTGGAGTATCAAAATTCATAATTCTTGTGCAAAATTCCAAAAACATTTAAGGTTTTGATTTCTTTCCTTCCTAATTTTATATTCTGCTTTGCCTTAGCCAGTGGGATCTCAACTGATTGTCTAGGTAGAGCTTGTTTTTGTTTTCCTCTTTAGTAAAAGAACCTGGACTCACTGGCATTTTCAAAGTTGTATTAATACATCCTGAAGTCCCTAGATTCTACTTTTTTCTGAAGAATCTAAAGAATTATTTGGACACATCCAATTATCAGAGTACAACTTCACACTCATGAATTTAAAAAATACAACAGAGTCTTTAGCACTGAGATACATTTTTCTCAAGCAAAATGATATTCCTTGACCTTAGGACTCAGTATAAAGAAGGTCCATGTTACTCCTACCAGAGACTGAAGCAGAGATTTAGGGCATGTCTGAGGGAAGGAAGGCAGATAGAAAAAATCTTCAGCCGCAGCAAGATTCTGGTTAAGTCTGTTGTTACCAGAGCCTGTTGTCATCAGCAGCTTAATAATTACGAGGAATGGCAAGCCTGAGGTTGGTTGGAGCCTGTCTGCGTGCCTTGTCTTTGCCCTCAGTGAGTGGCATTCAAAACATTCCTGTCTTTTTGCAAAGTCTAGGGATTTGCAGTGGTGATCTCTTCAGTGCCTAGGTCTCATTTTAGGTACTTGGTTTTCCCACCTGAGTATTTATGACCTCTTTGATCTTTTTCTTTCTTCAGCTCCTGTTCCCAGGCCTAGGAAGCCTATCTCTTTAGAGCATGACCCTTCTGAAGCCTTTGTAATTTGGGGCCCAAAAGGGATGAGACCTTACTCTTCCTCAGAACTTAGCCTCCTCTCATGTTTGAACTTTCAATCCTTGAGTAACTTGTCTGACTCACGGCAACAAAAATATTTTCTTCTGCCACAACTTTTTATGTGTAGGAAGGCTCAGTTGAGTTGTTGCTTCAGGATTTTAGTCATTTTCTTCAAGTGGTCCCAGATATTTGTTTTTCTAATATTGCCTTTCATATTCTACATTATGTGGGTTTCCTCAATGGGAGAATCAAGGAATTCTGAATATGCCAAGAGTATTCTTTGTTTAACATAAATCTTACCTATTTTTATGTTTTTGAGTTGGATAATCTTCATTAAAGGGTCTTTCTCCATTACACCACATCCATGTTTGGACTTACTTGATGTTTTCCTGCCTAAATCCCCTTTTCTTTGTCTAATCTTTCCTTCAAACACCACATCCCAACGTTTCTTGAGTAAATTCACTCAGGGCCCCAGTGATATTGGCAATTCTGCCGGACATAGTGGCTCACGCCTGTAATCCCAGCACTTTGGGAGGCCAAGGGGGGCAGATCACTTGAGGTCAGGAGTTCCAGACCAGACTGACCAACATAGTGAAACCCTGTCTCTACCAAAAAACAAAAATTAGCTGGGCGTGGTGGCAGGTGCCTGTAATCCCAGCTACTCGGGAAGCTGAGGCATGAGAATCGCTTGAACCTGGGAGGCCTCGGAGGTTGCAGTGAGCCGAGACTGTGCTACTGCACTCCAGCTTGGGTGACAGAGCAAGCCTCTTTCTCATAAATAAATAAATATTGGCAATCCATCTATAACAGCTGAGACACTGAAAGTCACCAAATAATGCTTCAGATATCTTACCCTGACCTTCCCAGGTTTCTATTCTTAAATCTGTTCATATTTTATATAACCATTTTGAATAGATGTTGTAGTCTTTAAGGGAAGGGCCCCCAGATGAGCTCATGAAAGACTGTCTGCTCATTTACAGTGTGCTCCTCAATCCCTTCCTGGATCCCAATACCTTCTTTGTTGAGAAAGTCACACTGCTCTGTCCTCTGGGCTTTCCTGTCTCTATCTTCTCTGGGCATGCATTCTGATTCAACAATGTGTGAAATATCTTCCATTTTAATAATCTCTATTTTTAAGAGTACTTAGATCCATTTCCCCTTTGTGTAAATCTAGTTTGATCTTTAAGACCTCATATTTACTTTTAAGTAGACTTCTCTTTTACTGAATTTCTTAATACTTCTCCAGTTAGCCCTTTGCGGGTAACGGAGCTAAAAACACTTTTTGAATCATGCCTTTTTTATCTAAAACATACTGAAATTTTTCAGGTTATTGTACTTCTCCATTAACTTTATTCATTTGAATAAGATTTCCAGGTACATTCTTTCCTTAGTAAATTTTTGGCGTTTGGTGTTATGACTATCTCATTCAATTTTCCTTTCACCTCGTCCAAGTAGAATCTATATTTCCAGAGTAATAGGTGCCCATTCTACTTTCCCTGGTCATTTAATAAAAGCCATTCCTCTACACTGAACCTCAGCTTGGATCCTGAAAATCAACAGCCATGTACCTATAGTATCTATGATTAATGAATCTACAGACTCTATAGTTATGAAATGTAGTCTTCAGAGTCTCTGGACAAGCCACAGAGAGCCAAGAAAATAGGCTACTTCTGTTCTCTCTTAGGAGCTTGATGTGGTTGCAAACAAAACAACAAGAAACAGCATCTGGTACAGCTGATCTTTTCCTACCTGTGTTATTCTTACATCCAAAACTTAAAATTAACAGCTAAAATCTCACACACTAATGCTTTATAGCAGGAGAATTTACAGCCTCTGCAGTCTAAAGTCTGGATCAGCAGCTCTGCCTAAGAAACTCACAATATACATCAATGCCTCAGTAACTTATGCATTAAGAGATGAACAGATGGCTTTCCTTATAATGTAATTACTGTTTGTGGTCAAGCTGTGCTAGTGTTGGTGAAGTGAACATTACCCACGAAGACTTCAGCCACCTATTCCAGTGGCTTAGCCCAGAACTGTAGCTATTACAAACAGCCAGTCTCAAAAATCCACATGGATAGATGTAACAAGGCTAAGGTCTACCCTCTTGACTAGGCAGCCCCAGAACACTTGATATTTCCACATGCTCTTTTTTTCTCCAGATGTCCATATAATGACTATCTCTTTATATTTCTCAGTCAACCTTCCAATTAATAATGCTACCACCTTCCTCTCCAAAATTCTTTACATAGATTGAGAGATCCTGCAGAAGAGTTTGAGCCTTGAGATCACACCGTATCATTGTGTGACAGGTGGAGTGAAAAATAAGAAATGAAAGGTCTGAGCTACACACATCCAGTTTCCTATTCCAAACAAACTTTCTTTTTTTTTGAGACGGAGTTTCGCTCTTGTTACCCAGGCTGGAGTGCAATGGCGCGATCTCGGCTCACCGCAACCTCCGCCTCCTGGGTTCAAGCAATTCTCCTGCCTCAGCCTCCCGAGTAGCTGGGACTACAG
>CAUYUD010071509.1:0-60214 GCA_963575295.1 Alouatta caraya
GGGCTCCTCCCCCTGGGAATCTCCTGGTCGGTGGGCAATAAAAATCCGTCTGGGAATGTGGCGTCCACTCACCCTCCACGCTTTCACTGGGAGCTGCAATCCTCAGCTGCTCCTAATCGGCCATCTTGGATCGGTCTCCTCAGTCAAGTTTTTTTTTTGCTTCCCTCATAAAGATCTTGGACATCTTCTGTTGTATATTAATGACATCTGTTCTCAGGATTTAAACATAAATACAGAATATTTAGGCTCTAGGAATTGGAAACTGTCAAGAGAAGCTATAAAAATAAACTTTCTGGAATTTTTTTCCTTTTTTACTTTTTACTTTTTAACTAGGAACATGTGCACTTTATTGAACGCCATTGTAGAAAAGTGTGTGAGGATAAAGGGCGGATACAGGACTAGGCTCCGGGGCAGGGCGAGGAAGGGAAGGTTGAGTACATGGGAGACAGGTCACGGGCAGAGCAGGTTCCCTGGCCGAGGTGATTCCTCTTGATCTATTGATAGGCTTGCAAAATCAGTATTGGGATGATGATAAGTGGAATGGTCATGATGATGCCCATGATCAGGCACTTGGTGGTGGAGGCGTAGGCTTGGGCCCTGGTCAGGTCGCCAACCATCTTCCTGTCCCTAGACTTCACCGAGTAGGCGAACGCTATGAAGTCCAGGCAGCAGGAGTTCATTAAGAGGATGTTGAACAGGGACCAGACGACATGGTCAGGCACAGAGGTCTTGCTGCGGATGTGGATCATCGTGGATGTCGGGGGAGCAGGGGTTGTGGGGCACCCCCAGCACATCCACTTCATGCTCCTCCTGCAGCATCTCATAGCTGGGGGGATGGTCAGTGTTGGCAGGAGTGAAGAAGGTTTGGACAGTGTGGTTCATGGTGTCCAGTGAAGACCAGCTCTGGTCTGGTTGCTGGGATGGTTCTCCTTTACTCTTTTTTTGAGACAGGGTCTTCCTCTGTCACCCAGGCTGGAGAGCAGTGGTGCCGTCTCGGCTCACTGCAGCCTCAACCTCCCTTTAATCAGGTGATGGTCCAGAGTAGCTGGGACAGCAGGCGCGTGCCACTATGCCCAGCTAATTTTTGTATTTTTTGTAGAGACGGGGTTTTACCACGTTGCCCAGGCTGGTCTTGACCCCCCGGGCTCAAGTGATCCACCCACCTTGGCCTCCCAAAGTGCTGGGATTACAGGTGCGAGCCAACGCACCCAGCCACTTTCTGGAGATTTTCAAGAAACGTTTTAGGAAAGTGTAATATATATGCAGAAGCGTACACATCCAAAAAAATGTGTGGCTTGATTAATTATCACTCAATGAACACATCCATATAAAAAATAAAACAGCAGCACCTCAAAGATTCCCACATGTCCCCTGACAGCTACTACCCTACACTCCCCTCCACAGGTACCTCCTGTCCTAATAAATAGTATCCTTTTGAACCCTGTGTTATGAATTGTTTATAGCTGGCACATAGAAGCACTAACTCTGTTATACCCTGCCATCTTATTAAGTTTTTCTGTTAAATCATTTTTCTGTGTGTATTCACAGGTGAAAGAAGTAAGGTTCAGATGGTGAGCCATTCTGCTCAAATCCTAGCTGTATATCAGAGGAGCCTGGATTTGAATGGTAGTCTTGTTGATTTTGTTCCGTTTTGCTAATTTACTTTGTATTTTTCGCTGAAGTTAGGCAGAAATTCACAATCCTGGTTTCTGCTTCTCAAGAGGCGTATGTGCGTGAAACTCTGTTCTGCCCTTATTTTGAGTTCCTCTGCCTGCTGGAGGACAAAGCTGGGGCTAGATCAGTAGCAGGAGGTGCCTATGAGAACAAGACATTCGTGGGTCTGATGCAGTCTCAACAACATGCAATGGTTAACCTGGGATAAACCATTAAAGATGCTATGAGGCTTCTTTTGTTGTGCCTGCCTTTTATTTTAGAGATACCCATATTCAGGAAATGCCTTTCTGCCTGGTGAAAGCTCCAGTGAGGATGAGGAGCCTTTAGCAGAATTGTCAAAGGAAGAATTGTGCGCCAAAATAAAAAGGCTGAAAGAAAAACTAACAAACATCCGGAAAGAAAACAGCCGACTTCGACAGTCTTTGGTCATGCTTCAAGGTAAACTTTGAGAAACTTGACATTTTAGATAAAAGGGCAAGTATGTGAACAGTGGAAAGTATTGCAAATTAGCTGTCAAGAATGAAAAAGAAAATCCATACCTCAGAGAGCTCAAAACTCACAGTTTTAGAAAAAGAATCACTTGATTATATAATTGAAATACATAAGCACTCTATCAGAGCATCCAGTTTATGGCTCAAAAAATTTTAGATTCTCTTACAAAGTGTTAAATGTTGTACTCATTTAATAGTGTTTAAAATATATTTATTGAACATTTAATATACGCCACTCATACTGCTAAGCCCTAGAGAGAAAAGATTATTAAGAGAAAATATGTAAAGGTGCTCATGATGTACTTAGATCACCTCTCTCTGCTAGGGAAATCTCTAGAAAATGGAGCTTGTTGTTAGAGTTCATTTAGTACACTTTAGTTTTTTTCTGTTGGGAAGAGTGACTTGGGAAAATAATAGCATTCCACTGGAAACATGTAAAGAAGAAAGATCATCACGAAATACTCCAGTGGCTGGAAAAAAACAAAAAACAAAAAAAAGAGAAAGATCAGCATAGGCAAATTAAAAACCACTTGGCTTCATGCCTTTTTGTAGGATCCTATGTTATGTTCAAGTGTTTATTTTTCAAAAATTATGCTTTCCATTTGTAATTAAGCACTATGCATTATTTTATACAGCTGAATATTTTATAATTAGGCTACTATGTTGGCAGCACTCAGTTGTAAAATAGTAAATACCCAGAAAATGAGTCCTTCCAGTTGCTGTGTACAGATGAGTACAAGCGGTACAAGAAAGTGAGGCAGAACCAACAGAAAGGCCATGCAGTAGTCCAGTCTTGTGTAGCAGCAGCCTACCCTAAGAGTGATGGCTTGTGGAAATAAAGAGTAGTTTGCAGTGTATTTGGAGACAGAACAGTAATAAGAGACAGATAGAACATGGTGATGAATGAGGTTTAGAGTAATGATTCACTTCTTTTCCTAAGAATATTTATTAAATTAAAGGCTTCATTCTTTTAAGTAGAAATAGCCACATGTAAACAGAAAGATGTTTATTCAGTTAACAAGCCATTACCTCTTTATTTCTTCACCTCATTTTTTTTATTTGTTTAGTTGTTTTATAGAGACACGGTCTCGCTCTGTTGCCCAGGATGGAGTGCAATGGTAAGATCATAGCTTACTGCAACCTCAAACTCCTAGGCCTAAGCAATCCTCCTGTCTCATACTCCTGAGTAGCTAGGACTATAAGTGTGCACCATCACACCTGACTAGTTTTTTAAATTTTTGTGGAGATGAGGGTCTCACTGTGTTACCCAGGCTGATTTCAAACTCCTGGCCTCAAGCCATCCTCCTGCTTCGGCCTCCCAAAGTGCTGGGATTACAGGTGTGAGCCACCAAACCTGCCTTATTTCTTCATTTTAAATATTGTATTTTTAAAACTGATGTTTTCTTTTAATTAGTTTTTTTGTGATTTCCAAAGAATAGATAATTCCCATTTTTATATCACCTCTTCCAGAACTTAGCATAGGTTGAAAAGCTAGTTTATAAAGTTAGCATGAATTGCTGGTTAAAAGCATTAATCCTGGAGCTATAGACCTTGGTGTGAATCCCAACTTTGTTTTAAAACTCTGACATATTACTTCACCGTGCCCTTATCCCCCACTGCAATTTCCTCCTCCAAAAAGCAGAGGAAGTGGCCAGGCACGGTGGCTCATGCTTATAATCCCAGCACTTTGGGTGGCTGAGGCGGGCGTATGAAGAAGTCAGGAGTTTGAGACCAGTCTGACCAGCAAGGTGAAATCTCGTCTCTACTAAAATACAAAAATTAGCCAGGTGTGGTGGTGTGTACCTGTAATCCCAGCTACTCAGGAGGCTGAGGCAGGAGAATCGCTTGAACCCGGGAGGCAGAGGTTGCAGTGAGCCAAGATCACGCCACTACACTCCAGCCTGGGCAACAGAGTGAGACTCCATCTCAAAAAAAAAATAGCAGAGGAAGGCACATATAATTTCCTTGTTACTATGAGAATTGAATGAGCTAATTAGTAGAAATACTTTACCCGGTACCTGGCACAAGAGAGGAACTCAGTAATGGTAGTTATTATTATTATATATTTTTATTGACACCTGACATATAACCCATCCCCCAAAAAACTGTAGGCTAATTTTCCTTATAAATATAGATGAGAAAATTTTAAATAAAGTGTGCCAATCAGTTTCAATAGAATATGAAAATTGTCACTTACTATGACCAGTTTCTGCTCTTTCCCACACTCCCAAATTGCCATTTCATTTTCTTCTCTTTCTACCAATTCCCAGTGTTCTTAACTGTCAGTTGATGGCTTTATTTCTTACTTCTCTGAGCAGTGGGAGGATATGAAGCCACTGCCGTCTCCCTGCACCTGTGCTTCTGTACCCTTTTTACTTCCTGTTACTCGTGAATAACCTGTCCTTGTGAGTCTGTCTCCTTCAGGGCAGCAGATCTGCCCCATCTCCTGCAAGATCAAATTTTCCTTCTCTAATGAATCATTCCCATTAGTATCAAACACACTATTATTTCTCCCACTTAAAAAACAAAAAACTTCTCTTTCAGACCATTTGCTTTTCTGCTTTCTTCTATTTTTCTCCTTCCTTTTACGGAAAAACACCTTAAAAGTCTTGATTATACACACTCTATTCAACTTTTTCCTTGTTATTCTCTCTGGATCCCACTCCAATTACATCCTTTTAATTTTATTGTAATTTTTCTTCTCATGTCAATCATTCGTCTCCATTAGCTTGCTAGGGCTGCCGTGACGAAGTACCACAAACCAGGTGGCTTAAACACAGAAATTTATTCTCTCACAGGTCTGGAGGTTGGAATTAGAAAATCAAGGTGTCAGCAGGGCCATGCTTCCCCTGTAGGTGCTAGGAAGAATCTGTTCAGGTTTCTGTCCTAGCTTCTGATTGTTCTTTGGGTATGTCAGCATAACCCCAATCTTCACCGGGTGTTCTCCTTGTGTGCTTCTCTCTGTGTGCCTAAACTTCTCCCTTTTTATAGGAACACCAGTTGTATTATATTGGGGTCCACCCTAATGACCTCATTTCAATTTGATTACATCTGTAAAAACCCTGTGTTTAAATAAGGTCACATTCTGAGGTAATAGGAGTTAGTCTTCCAACACATCTTTTTATGGGGACACAGTTCAATTATGATATTCTGCATTGCTAACCTCAATAGTCATTTCTCAGTTATCATCTTAAACATCCTGTTACCAGCATTTTGACACATTTGGACAACTCTCCATCCTTGAAAAAGGTTCTTTACTGGCTCTCCAGGATGCCATGTTCACCAGCTTTCTTCCTATATTGCTGGTCTTTCCATCTTATTCCATTTAGCTGATTCATTATCTCATTCTCTAAATATTTGATGATTCCCCTGGCTCAGTCCTTGGACTTTTCTCTTTTCAGTCTGCATTCATTCTCTAGATGACCCTCTCCAATAATATGGTTTTAAAATCCATCAATGAGACCAGGCACAGTGGCTCGCACCTGTAATCCAGCACTTTGGGAGGCCAAAGAGGGTGGAACACTTGAGGCCAGGAGTTTGAGACCAACTTGGGCAACATGGCGAAACTCCATCTCTACTCAAAATACAACAATTAGCCAGGCATGGTGGTGCATGCGTATGGCCCCAGCTACCCCGGAGGCTGAGGCAGGAGAATTGCTTGAACCCAGGAGGTGGAGGTTGCAGTGAGCTGAGATTGCACTGCTGCACTCTAGCCTGAGCGACATAGTGAGACTGTCAAAAAAAACAAACAAACAAACTCAATGAACTATGATTGTCAGATTTCTATCTCCTGTCTGGGCCTCTCCAACTCATTATCTAACTGCATGCTTAACAAGACTGATAGGCTAAAATGTTTCAAACCACAATCCTCACCCCCTCGATCTGTTTCCTCATCTTAGCTAGTGCTAACTTCATTGTTCAAGTTACTTAAGCCAGAAACTATGATGTTATCTTCATGTTATCTTCTATTTCTGTATTTATTTTACACCCTACACTCAGTCCATTAGCAAATCCCACTAGCTTTGCCTTCAAAATATTTCTGAAACTCGGTACCTTGTACCACCCCTACTGCTGCTACTCTGTCCTAGCCACCATTACCTCTCATCTGTATAATTAAGGTGGCATCATAACTTGCATCCCTACTTTTTTTTTTTTTGAGATGGAGACGAGGTTTCACCAGATTCATCAGGCGATCTCGAACTCCTGACATTGTGATCTGCCCACCTCGGCCTCCCAAAGTGCTGAGATTACAGGCGTGAGCCACTGCTCCTGGCCACATCCCTACTTCTGTTCTTGTTCCTATGCAGTCTGTTCTCAAAACCTCAGTGAGAATGATTCTGTTAAATGTAAATCAGTTCATGTCCTCCTGTGCTTAAAATTCTCCAGTGGATTCGTACCTCGCTTAGGATGAAAAACTAAAGTTCTTCTATGATCTTTGCTTCCTTACACGATCTGGTCACCTCCCCTCCATTTGCTTCTCTGGCCTTGTTTTCTACTCCTCACGCTCTCCTTCTCTGTGATTCAGACACACTGGACCACTTGCTTTTCCTCCAAAGACATCAGGCATGATCTTGTCTTCAGTGTCTGTGCTTTCCATCCCTTCTGCCTAGAATGTTCTTCCTTCAGGTATCCATATGCCTTGAACCTCCACTTCTTTCAAATCTGCACTGCTAATTCATCTTTTACCTGATCTTCCTCCCAACTAAAATGTTAGCCTCTCATTTCCCAGTTTTCATTCTTCTCCCTTGTTTTGTTTCCTTTTTGGCATTTGCAACTCTATGTAATCTACTGTGTATTTAATATTGTCCACCTCCCTATCTCCCCACCGCATAAACACACACTAGAATTTAACCCTAGACATGAAGTTGTAAAGTAGGCAACAGAGAAAGTCAGGAACTGCCTACTGCCACTGTAGTGTTCGTTCATGCATTTGTTCATTTAGTAAATATTTATAAAGTCCCTACCGTGTGAAAGGCACTATTCTAAGTACCTAGGAAAATCAATGGACAAAACAGGCCAAGATTCCTGCTTTCAAGGAGAGAGAGAGAGAAAGAGAGAGAGAGAGAGAGAAAGAGAGAGAGAGAGAGAGAGAGAGAGAGAGAGAGAGAGAGAGAGTGTGTGTGTGTGTGTGAAAAGGGGATGGTTAAAAACCATAAAAAATGATAATCAAGTAAATTGTATAATATGTTGGATGGTAAAAGGTGCTATGGAGAAAACAGAGGCCGCAAAAAAGGATTACATTTTGAAGGAGAGGGAGTGGTTTACAATTTTAATGGCATGGTCATAGCAGGCCTCCTTGTAAAGCTGCAGTTGGGAACTAGGAAGATACCAGAAAGTTGACATTTCTTGTATAATACTATTAAGAAAGGGGTCTAAGGGAAGACAACATGCTGGTTATTAACTGTGTTTGTAATAATGTTCCTAACTCTTTGAAAATCAGGGATGTTTCTGTGTTTATAAAGCCTGCTAACTAAGAAAAATGGCAGCAGGAATATGCTATTCTAGACATTCAGGATGGCAAACCATTTGTGTCTGCTATATGTGTGTGTGTGTTTAGAATTTAATATATAACTTGTGCACCACAGCTGCCCAACACAATAGGATGTGAAAGAAAATAAGTGAGCTATCTATTATATAGAAAGGTCAGCCGGGCGCAGTGGCTCATGCTTGTAATCCCAGCACTTTGGGAGGCCGAGGCGGGTGGATTGCTTGAGATCAGGAGTTCAAGACCAGCCTGGCCAACATGGTAAAACCCCGTCTCTATAAAAAATCAAAAAAAAAAAAAAAAAAAAGAAAGAAAGCTATTACATTATCAATATTTATCATATGTACACCTCGGAAAAACAAAGCTACTTGACTCTTAAAAGTAATAAGATTTTGGTAAAGAATGAAAAATCAATGTTTTAAGACCCCAAAAATCAACTGGAAAAAGATTAAAGACAAACATAAGATCAGAAACTGTGAAACTTCTAGAAGAAAACATCGGGAAATAGTTTGTGACATTGGTCTGGGAAAGGATTTTTTTTTAATAAGACTTAAAAAGCATAGGCAACAAAAGCAAAAATAGACAAATAGAATTACATCAAACCAAAAAACTTCTACACAACAAAGGAAATACATCAAACCAAAAAACTTCTACACAACAAAGGAAACAATCAACAGAGTGAAGAGACAACCTACGAAATGGAGAGAATGTTTGCAAACTCTGTATCTGACATGAGGTTAAGATCCAGAAAATATAGGTGACTCAAACAAACCAATAGCAAAAAATCAAATAATTCTTTTTTAAAAATGGACAAGAAAATTGCTGGGTGCATCAGCCCACTCCCCTGAGATCATGGTTCATTCATTAGAGTGAACTGGCAACCAACAGAATGGGAAAAAATTTTTGCAATCTACACACCTGACAAAGGGCTAATATCCAGAATCTACAAAGAACTAAAACAGATTTATAAGAAAAACAAACAAACAAACCCATCCAAAGGTGGGCGAAGGATGTGAAGAGATGCTTTTCAAAAGAAGATGTATATGAGGCCAACAAACATATGAAAAAATGCTCATCATCACTGATTATTAGAGAAATGCAAATCAAAACCACATTGAGATATCACCTCATGCCTGTTAGAATGGCAATCATTAAAAAATCTGGAGACAGCAGATGCTAGAGAGGATGTGAAGAAATAGGAACACTTTCACACTGTTGGTGGGAGTGTAAACTAGTTCAACCATTGTGGAAGACAGTGTGGCGGTTTCTCAAGGACCTAGAAATAGAAATTCCGTTTGACCCAGCAATCTTATTACTGTGTATATACCCAAAGGATTATAAATCATTCTATTATAAAGACACATGCACATGTATGTTCATAGTGGCACTGTTTACAATAGCAAAGACCTAGAACCAAGCCAAATGCCCATCGACAATCAACTGGACAAGGAAAATGTGGCACATATACACCATGGAATACTATGCAGCCATAAAAAATGATGAGTTTGTGTCCTTTGTAGGGACATGGATGAATCTGGAAGCCATCATTCTCAGCAGACTGACACAGGAACAGAAAATCAAACACCACATGTTCTCACTCACAGGCAGATGTTGAACAATGAGAACACATGAACACGGGGAGGGGAGCATCACACACTGGGGTCTGTTGGTGGGGAATAGGGGAGGGACAGCAAGGGGTAGGGAGGTTGGGGAGGGATAACAAGTGGAGAAATGCCATAGGTGACGGGGGGATGGAGGCAGTAAACCACATTGCCATGTGTGTACCTATGCAGCAATCCTACATGTTCTGTACATGTACCCCAGAACCTAAAGTATATATGAAGGCCAACAATAAAGAAAGTTACATTTAAAAGAAAATATCAGCTGGAAGTGGTGGCTCACGCCTGTATCCCAGCACTTTAAGAGGCCAAGGCAGGCACATCACCTGAGGTCAGAAGTTTGAGACCAGTCTAGCCAACATGGCGAAATGCTGTCTCTACTAAAAATACAAAAATTAGCTGGGAGTGGTGGAATGCACCTATAATCCCAGCTACTTGGGAGGCTGAGGCAGGAGAATCGCTTGAACCTGGGAGGCGGAGGTTGTAGTGAGCCAAGACTGCACCACTGCACTCTAGCCTGGGCAACAAAGTGAGACTCTGTCTCAAAAAATAATTAATAAATAAATGAAAATAACAAGAGTCCTACTTAAATTACAGGTTCACTGCAACAGATGATTCACATTCTCCAAGCATTTTGTATAGTATGTGGCAACCAGCTATCCAACAAAGCCATGAATCCTTCAAAACTGTTTCACCACATGAAGACCGGGTATCTTGCCTTAAAAGACAAGGCTTTGGAGATTTTCAAAAGAAAAAAATAGTAAACACGAAGAACAGAAGCAATTACTGAAGGTCACCACTTCATCAAATGTTTCTGCACTTGAGACCATCATTCTTAGTGGCTAACCACATCACTAAAACTAAGAAGCCCTATACTATTGGTGAAGAGTTGATCCTGCCTGCTGCTGAGGACATTTGTCAGGAACTTTTAGGAGAGGCTGCAGTTCAAAAGGTGGCACATGTTCCTCTTTCGGGTAGGACCATAATTAGACAAATTGATAAAATAGCAGAAGATATTGAGGTACAACTGTTAGAGAGGATTAATTAGTCGCTGTGGTACACAATCCAGGTTGACAAATATAGCAGTGTTGACAAGGCAACAGTGCTTGTTTTTGTGCAATATATTTTTCAGGAAGATGCACATAAGGATATGTTGTGTGCACCTTCGCTGCCAACCAGCACCACAGCTGAACTATTCAAGTCTTTGAACGATTACATATCAGGAAAACTGAATTAGTCATTTTGTGTCAGTATATGCATAGATGGAATGCCTGCCATGACTGGACAGCTTTCTAGTTTCACTACCCAAGTCAAAGAGGTCACTTCTGAATATGTCTATAAACTGTGTCAAAAAATGTTGGCTGAGGTAGGAGAATCGCTTGAACCGGGGAGGTGGAGGTTGCAGTGAGGCAAGATGATGCCACTCCACAACAGCCTGGGCGACAGAGCAAGACTCTGTCTCACAATAAATAAATTTTTTTTAAAAGACAAAATATGCCACCTGAACTTAACATTTTGCAAGATGTGATTAAAATTATCAACCACATTAAAGTACATGCCCTTAGCTTATGTCCATTCGTGTAGCTCTGTGAGGAGATGGAAACAGAGCCTACATGTCTTCTCTTATACACAGAAGTGCGATGGCTTTCTAAAGGTAGATCACTGGCCAGAGTTTTTGAGTTATGAGAGCAGCTCCAATGATTTCTTTTAGAAATACAGTCAGTCACCACTGGCAGCATAGTTCAGTGACACAGAATGGGTCACAAACTGCTTACCTGTGTGACATATTCAACCTGCTCAATGTGTCACTTCAGGGGCAAACAACACCGTGTTCAAGTCACCAGATAAAGTGGCTGCATTTGAACCAAAACTAGAACTATGGGGCCGATAAGTGAACACTGGGATTTAGCAAAGAGTTTTTGTTTTTTGTTTTGTTTTGTTTTGTTTTGTTTTGAGACGGAGTCTCACTCCGTTGCTAGAGTGCAGTGGCGCAATTTCGGCTCACTGCAACCTCCGCCTCCCAGATTCAAGCAATTCTCCTACTTCAGCGTCCCAAGTAGCAGAGATTACAGACACACGCCACTATGCCCAGCTAATTTTTTGTATTTTTAGTAGAGATGGGGTTTCACCATGTTGGCCAGTCTGGTCTTGAACTCCTAACCTCAAGTGATCCACCCGCCTTGGCCTCCCAAAGTGCTGGGATTATAGGCATGAGCCACTGCACCCAGCCTTTTATTTATTTGTTTGTTTGTTTATTTGTTTGTTTGACGATCGAGTCTCACTCAGTTGTCCAAGCTGGAGTGCAATGGCACAATCTCGGCTCACTGCAACCTCCATCTCCCAGGTTCAAATGATTTTCCTGCCTCAGTCTCCCCAGTAGCTGGAATTACAGGTGTGCGCCACCACACCCAGCTAATTTTTGTATTTTTAGTAGTGATAGGTTTCACCACATTGGCCAGGCTGGTCTCAAACTCCTCACCTCAGGTGACCCATCTGCCTCGGCCTCCCAAAGTGCTGGGATTATAGGTGTGAGCCACCGCCCTCGGCCAGCAGAGATTTTAAGAGACTGAGCTAGGGCCTTCTTTCTTCAGCTCGTGCGTGATCACCTATCTCAGCTTTCAAAAGAGTCTGAGCATTACTTCCCAACCACAAAAGACCCCCAAACTGGGAAGGAATGGATCCACGATGCATTTGTGAATAAACCAGGTGAATCGACTTTGTCCATGCTAGAAGAGGATCAACTGCTTGAGATTACAAATGATGGGAGCATTAATAGTATGTTTGGAGCCAGGCACAGTGGCTCACACCTGTAATTCCAGCACTTTGGAAGGCCAAGGCGGGTGGATCATGAGGTCAAGAGATTGAGACCATCCTAGCCAACATGGTGAAACCCCATCTCTACTAAAAAATACAAAAATTAGCTAGATGTGGTGGCGCACATCTGTAGCCCCAGCTACTCGGGAGGCTGAGGCAAAAGAATTGCCTGAACCCAGGAGGTGAGACTCTGTCTCAAATAATAATAATAGTATGTCTGGGATAACTTCAAATCTCTATACATTCTGGATTAAAGTCAAGGCGAATATCCTCAGATTGCCACAAAAGCACTGAAAAGCCTGCTTCCGTTTCCAACATTCTATCTTTGTGCAGCAGGGTTTTCTGCAGTGAGAGCAACCAAAATGAGATTAAGGCACAGACTGGACATAAGCAACACACTTCCGGTGTCACTGTCTTCCATCATCCCCAGATGGGACCATCTAGTCGCAGGAAAACAAGTTCAGGGCTCCCACTGATTCTACATTATGGTGAGTTGTAAAATTATTTCATTATATATTACAATGTAATAAAAATAGAAATAAAGTACACAATAAATGTAATGCACTTGAATCATCCTGAAACCATCCCCCTATCCTGTTTGTGGAAAAACTGTCTTCCACAAAACCAGTCCCTGGTGTCAAAAAGGTTGGGGACTACTGTATAAAGGATTAATATTCAAAAACTATAAAGAACTCCTACAGCTCAACAACTAAAAAACAACTCAATTAGAAAGTGGGCAAGGCAGCTGGGCGCGGTGGCTCACGCCTGTAATCCCAACACTCTGGGAGGCCGAGGTGGGCGGATCACCTGAAGTCGGGAGTTTGAGACCAGCCTGTCCGACATAGAGAAACCCCATCTCTACTAAAAATACAAATTAGCCAGGTGTGGTGGCACATGCTTGTAATCCCAGCTACTCAGGAGGCTGAGGCAGGAGAATCGCTTGAACCCAGGAGGTGGAGGTTGCAGTGAGCCAAGATCATACCATTGCACTCCAACCTGGGCAACAAGAGCAAAAGTCCATTTCAAAAAAAGAAAATGGGCGAGTCTTTGCAGACGCCACTGCCCCACCCGTCAGACCTCCCTGCCACCAGCCATGGTCAACCCCACCATGTTCTAGGCCATGGACAGCCCTTGGACCATGTCGCCTTTGAGCTGTTTGCAGACAAAGTTCCAAAGACAGCAGAAAACTTTCATGCTTTAAGCACTGGAGAAAAAGAATTTGGTAGTAAGGGTTCTGCTTTCATAGAATTATTACAGGATTTTTGTGTCAAGGTGATGACTTAACACGCCATAATGGCATGACAAATCCAGCTACAGGGAGATTTGATGAGAACTTCATCCTGAAGCATACATTCACTGGAACTAACAATTTTCCTATGGATGTCAGTGAGAAAGAAACAAATATCCCTCTATTAACATCATAACCGTCATAACCGTTTGTTTGTATTAATAATGTCAAATCACTAGAAATTCAGTTAAACAACTGATACTCAAGAAGCAGTAGCAGGGGACCTTTTACTTTTATCATGCTTGAGGATTTATTCCTCTCAAGCATTTATCAATTTTGAAATTTTTCAAAATGCAAGTATGTGGAGGAAATAATGCCCTATGCTAACAAAGATGCAGAAAATAAGTACCCTCACTTTCCTAGAGGACAATTTAATTTCAAACACCCAACTGCTCAAAAGTAGGAAAGTAAGTAAAGGATAGTATATCTGTATTACAGAACAGCAGTCTTAAAAGAGTGAAGAATTCAGATATAAGAACATGTTCAAAGTATGACAGATTTAAAATAAAAGTAGCTTACAAAACAACATAAGCAGTATAGTTCTAAATTTATTTTAAATGCCTACTTAAATGTATATACAAAAAAACTAAAAATATATGCTAATGTGTTGAGAGGGGTTATCTAGGTAACAAAAATAAAAGATCACCTTTATGTTCTTTTCGTATGTTTTTCTACATTTACTGACACTTCTATAATGATATATATCTTATGTAATCAAAAGGAAATATTACATAGAAAAATAAAAAGCTCAAATGTATTCAAGATATTGAATTCACAATATAGGAAAGACTAGATACGTCATATTTTAGAAAAAAATCTAACAAAAATAGACAAAATATCTTCTTGGTGCTCTTAAAGGTTTAACCTTGAGTTCCCTGGAAAAGTCACTCATCCAAAACACAGCATTCCCCAAAGATGTCAAACAAAAGGGGTATTGTCGGGATAAGTTCAAACTGCATCCTAATTACCTGCTGTAAGAGTTCTGGATCACTGTTGCGATGACTGTGAAACTGTAGGTGAGAGAGTGGGATTCATACTGGAATCCTAAGGCTCCCACTCAAAATCTGTCATTTGAACTTAGCCATAGGCAGTAAATCTCTCTGACAGGCTCAAGAAAGAGAAAGGCCAAGAGAAAAAAAAGAAGTATACTCATGATGTCACAAATTTCTAACAATCAAACATTATTAGATTTACAGACTGCCTTTTAAAATACTGTAAGGATTAATAAAGCAAAATAAAATTCTTCACTAGGTTGGATTCTTAATTAAGCATTTACCAGTCACTCACTATGAACTAGGTCCTGATGATACAAACATGAAGACAAAGTTCCTTATCCTCAAGAAACTCAGTCCCTGAGACAGAGATGCAATTAAGCACGATCTAAAGGGATAAATACCATACTAGAGGTTGGTACCAACTACAGTAGAAGCAGCAATGCTTATTTATATCAGGCAGAGTTGGGAAGGGCATAAAAAAGATGACGTTTGAGCTTTTTTTCAGTTGACATTCCCCATGCAGAGAAAGGGAATCATGGGATTCCAATGACATAACAACACCCTGAGTACAGCAATAAAGGTAGAAACATTATAGTCCCGTCTGGAAAAGGGTGAATTATCCAGTATATCTACAGTACAGAAAATGTGGAGAGAGGCTGGGCACAGTGGCTCATGCCTGTAATCCCAGCTTTTTGGGACGTAAAGGCAGGCAGATCACTTGAGGTCAGGAATTCAAGCCCAGCCTGGCCAATATGGTGAAACTCTACTAAAAATACACATCTCTACTAAAAATACACATACACACACACAAAAAGTTAGCTGGGTGTGGTGGCATGGGCCTGTAGTCCCAGTTACTCGGGAGGCTGAGGCAGGAGAATCACTTGAACCCAGGAGGCAGAGGTTACAGTGAGCCAAGATTGCACCACTACACTCCAGCCTGGGTGACAGAGCGAGATGCCATTGTGGGGTGGGGAGGGGAGGGGAATGTCAGAAACAAAACTCTAGAAAAGTTTAGCACCACCCTTCCTCCTGTAGAGGAACATGAAAATGAAGTTAACATCTTTCCAATGCTGATATTTCTTTCTCACTCCCCATGCTTTAATAAGTCCACACAGATCTTTTAGCAGCATCTTTCCCCCTTAAAACACCATAGCCATGAACTAAGGCTAAGGAGCCCAACCTAACCCCAAACATTATCTAGTTCACAAAGGAGGCACAGCTGGCACAATCACAAAATGTTCATACAAATAGTCTGCATCCAGATCTCAACACTGCAAACACTAATTGTTTATACACTTGTTTATTAGCCACTTGGAAAAACACAGAAGACAGGCTTATCAATTGCATAAAAGTTCAAAGAAAAAATGGTAAAATCTTGAATCACAAATTTAAGCTTCAAAAAGATTTGACAGGTTGTACTCATGAGCCAAATACAGTGGTTAAAATGTTAACAGAAATATAAAATATTTTTTAAATAAAACTAAAATTTTACATTTCTGTTTAATATCAATCACAGAAGTTCAAGATGGAGGGGATATAGCTTGACTTCAGTTCATATGAAATAAAACCTAGAATTTAGTTGTTATAAATTCAGTATGAGCAATCAGTGTGAAATGGCAGCCCAAAAGTCTCCAAAAGTCAGTCTCTATGCCACATTAACAAAAATGTCCAATTTGATGCTACAAATGTGTGTGTAAAACCTTCTACAAGCCTGGTTCTGAGGTATATCTGCCAAGAATACAAAGATGGGCTAGGTGTAGTGGCTCACGCCTGTACTCCCAACACTTTAGGAGGATCACTTGAGATTAGGAGTTCAAGACTAGCCTGGAACACATGGTGAAACCCCATTTCTACTAAAAACACAAAAATTAGCCAAATGTGGTAGCATGCACCTGTAATCCCAGCTACTTAGGAGGCTGAGGCACGAGAATTGCTTGAACCTGGGAGGTGAAGGTTGCACAGAGCCGAGATTGCACCACTGCACTCCATACTAGGGTGACAGGGCGAGGCTCCATCTCAAAAACATAAAACAAACAAACAAAGATAAGCATCACATAATCCCTACTTCTCTTTATTTATTTTTTTTAGATGGAGTCATGCTCTGTTGCCTAGGCTGGAGTGCAGTGGCGCAATCTTGGCTAACTGCAGCCTCCACCTCCTGGGTTCACATGATTCTCCTGCCTCAGCTTCCTGAATGGCTGGGATTATAGGCACACATCACCACACCTGACTAATTTTTGTATTTTTAGTAGAGACAGGGTTTCACCATGTTGGTCAGGCAGGTCTTGAACTCCTGACCTTGTGATCCATCCTCCTCGGCCTCCCAAAGTGCTGGGATTACAGGCTTGAGCCAGCACACCTGGCCCCATAATCCCTACCTTTAAAGAATGTTTTTTTAAATCATGGCTCACAAAATCAATTGAGTTGTCACCAACATTTTTTAATAAAATAAAAATAAACAGAAAATATCGGCATATACTGCACAAAGGACACAATAAAAGTATCGTATCATTAAACTTTTAACTTTTTCATACATATGAATACATGTATATAATACACACATATAAAATAACAATTTTTTTTTTTTTTTGAGATGGAGTCTCACTCTGTCGCCCAGACTGGAGTGCAGTGGTGTGATCTCGGCTCACTGCAACCTCCCCTTCCTGGGTTCAAGTGATTCTCCTGCCTCAGCCTCCGGAGTAACTAGGATTACAAGGGTGCACCACCATATTCAGCTAATTTTTATATCTTTAGTAGAGACAGGGTTTCACCATGTTGACCAGGCTGGTCTCGAACTCCTGATCTCAAGTGATCCACCCAACTAGGCCACCCAAAGTGCTGGGATTACAGATGTGAGCCACTGCACCCAGTCCAAGGTAACAATTTTAAATGTATTTCTTATTGTAGGTTATAGTCAAAAGTTGGAAAGACATTAGTCTAATGGAAGAGGATAAGGTTAATATAACACTATAAAGTACAAAGTATAACAAGATTTAACAGAATAAAATACATCTGGTTGGAGAGAGAGAGGGGTAGGGCCAAGAACCTAGGACAGGATTTACAGAGATAACAATATATGAGAGAAGTCTTGGCAGGCTGGAAACAATTTAAGAAATGAAGACATGGGGGAAAAGCACTCTGTGTAGAAGGAACAATACGAACAAAGACATGATGCAGCAAGGAAGTGTTTAACGATCCTGGCACATGGCAGCACTAGTTTTAAGTACAAACAGAAGAACCTGGGGAAAGTTCGGTTTGGCTAAAGGGTAAAGCATAAACAGGTCAGTGGATGAGGCTCAACGTGCAAATTGGAACTGTAACATGAAAGTACTAGACATATGATAAACACTCAATGAATGCTAGCTACTCCAACTAGTCTTAGCTCTAGGGCCTTAAACCATATTACCTCTAAGATTTCTTAGTGTTCTAAAATTTATTACCTACTGAAGAGCTATGATGCAAGTTATTTATATGCAAGCACAGAACAAGGACTTATAAGAAACTACAGGGAGTCATTACTGTACTCAATAAGAATGTTCTCATACAGCTAACAATAAAATGGACTGTCCCAAAAAGTGGTGAGGGCACTGGCAACAGATATGTTTGAATATAGGCCAAATACATATCTGTTGAAGGTATGGTACTAAACAGTACTATCAAGTTCTGTTTTATCACACTCTAATTCTTCTATCATGTTGGTTCTCACTTATTAGCAAGAGCTCATGAATGAGTACCAAAGGGAGAGGGAGAATCAGATTGAAGCAGGAGGATGTGATTTTAATCCACTGTAGAAAAGCAGGAAAACAGCAAGCTTCTGAATGACATTTCCCAACATAGTAATTATCTTTACTAGAGTATCCTAAGGTGTGATACAGCAAATCAACTGCAAGTACTTAGGCCACAGCTAAAATAATTTGGTAATGTATAAAAAAAATGTTTAAGGTTTCCAGAGCCTTTATGTGAAAAAAAAACTTGCTTTCCATGCAAAATCTGTCAAGAGGGGGTATGCAAGACACTTAAATGCATAATCATAAACAGGTTTGTTCATTACATTAAAAGCATAACATTGGAATTCAAATCATAATACAGCATATCCAATAATGTTTACATATTGGGAATAATTTCAGATCATTCTTAAAGAATAAAGACAAAAATTCAAAAAAATTCAAAATACAAACTATTAAAAATTAAAATTTAGCACCAACGTAAAAATCTGGTATGATGATAAAGTACTTTCAACCTCAATGACCATTCTTTTGAGACTGTTGTGCTTCAGAATGTGTCTAATAATACTACACAGAAATAGGTGCCATGTTTACAATTTAGCTTAATGTTTCTAAAGCATATTCTAACATTGCATGATAAAATGAACTAGAAATCTGAAGTCTACTCAACAGACTTAAGGTGATTAAAAACTGTAACACAAGACCCAAAACTATGTATCTACTAAAAGAAAACATAGGGAAAATGCTGCAGGACATTCATCTAGGCAAAGATTTTATGACTAAGACCTCAAAAGCACAGGCAACAAAAACAAAAAAAGACAAGTGGGGCTACATTAAACTAAAAGCTTCTGCACAGCAAAGGAAACAAACAGAGTAAAGAGACAACCTACAGAATGGGAGAAAATATTTGCAAACTATTTATCTGATAAGGGACTAATATGCAGAACATACAAGGAACTCAACAGCAAAACCAAATAATCCCATTAAAAAGTAGGCAGCAGGCTGTGTGCAGTGGCTCATGCCTGTAAACCTGCCACTTTGGGAGGCCAAGGAGGGCGGGTCTCTTGAGACCAGGAGTTCAAGACCACCCTGAGCAAAACAGCGAGACCCAGTCTCTACAAAAAATTTAAAAATTAGCTGGGCGTGGTGGCGTGGGCCTGTTGTCCTAGCTACTGGAAAGGATGGCTTGAGTCCAGGAGTTCAAATTACTATGAGCTATCATCATGCCATGCCATACTAGCCTGGGTGACAAACCAAGACCCTGTCTTAAAAAAAAAAAAAAAAGCCAGGCATGGTGGCTCATGCCTGTAATCCCAGCACTTTAAGAGGCCAAGGCAGGTGGATCACTTGAGGCCAGGAATTCGAGACCAGCCTGACCAATATGGTGAAACCCCATCTCTACTAAAAATACAAAAAAATCAGCCAGGCATGGTGGTGCGCGCCTATAATCCCAGCTACTCAGGAGGCTGAGACAGGAGACTCTCTTGAACCCAGGAGGTAGAGGCTGCAGTGAGCCGAGACTGTGCCCCTGTACTTCCCCCTGGGCATCGCAGCAAGACTCTGTCTAAAAAAAAAAAAAAAAAAAAAAAAAGACAGAAAGAAAAGAAAAAAAAAGTCCAATACAGAAATAAAATTCCTTAAGTATGTCTCATCTTTCAAGCCAGAGGCATATACTACAGACAAATTCCTTTCAGAGGACATGGTATAATAAAAGCAATCTGTGGCTTAGAATCTCAAAGTCCTAGGTTCAAATCTCAACTCAGCACTTACTATCAAAGTACCTTAGATCAGTCACTTAATTTCTCTTACATAAGGCTTCTTTCTCATCTGTTCAAAAAAGAGGGGAGAGGTGGTGATAGAGTGCAAAGCTCAAGTAGAATTATGAATGTGGAAGTTACTCAGAAACAGTAAACATAAACATAAGACATCAAGCACTTCCTCACTTTTCAGAACAAAATTAAGTGATGGGTATCTTTCCTACCCCTTGTGGATGTCTTTACCTCTAAAGGGATATTGGGGCCCTTCCAGAGGTTGTAACGGTTGGGCTTCCCTCGTTGAATTCATAACTAAAAAGCACACTGCCTTCAGACTATTTTGGGGAGTTCTAGTCCATTTGCCAACAGATTTACTCAAATTTTGTGAACACTGGTTCTTTCAGAACTGGTTTCAAGGATCTATTCCCTCCCACCTTCAGATTCTTTTCCTGTACCACAGGATCTTTACAAGTTTCTTTTAAGTACTCCGGGTTTTGTTGTTTTTGACTTTTTTTAACTGCTTTTCTTCCCTTTCTGGGGAAACCCAAGCAAAAGGAAATTAGGTAAAAGTAATGCATAAAATATGCATTACTTTTTAAATAGGAAAAAATAAATATAACGTTACAAAACTAAAATGTAACATCTTCAGATTGGTAACGAGAAAAATTTTTCATGTTCTATTCAAAGGGATTAAGAAAAAATAAGCAATAAATGTCCTGAATTATTTAAACATTTGCCGTAGCTGGGCACAGTGCTCACAAGTATAATCTCAGTGACTCGGGAGGCCAAGGCGGGAGGACAGCTTGAAGCCAGCAGCTTGAGGCCAGCCTGGACAACACAGCAAAACCGTATCACTAAAAATACTTTTTTAATTAAAATTTAAAAATTAGCCAGGCAAGTTGGTAAACACCTGTAGTACCAGCTACTTGGGAGACTGTGGCAGGAGGATCACTTGAGCCCAGGAGTTCAAGGCTGCAGTGAACTATGATCATGCCACTGCACTCCAGCCTGGGGGGTGACAAGAGCAGGACCCCATCTCTCAAAAAAAAAAAAAACTGCCTCATGACAGCAGCAGAATAAACAAGATAACCTTTTGAAGCAGCTTCCACTTTTAAGACATCAAACTAATACACACGTACTCAAACCATTACTGCTTTTCTATTCAAGGAGTTTATTACAAACATTCTTGTTTTAAAAATTGTTGGTGTTTGCTGTTCCTGCTGTTAGAGGGTGAGAAAAGTATTTTCTTGGTTTTCGTTTTCTACTTTTGCTACTTTGGGTACAGTCAGTATAGGGAAAGACAGGTGTTTCACAAAAATAGCTGGTTTTTCTCACCTAATACACTTTAGAGCAGAAAGCTTCTTGGAAAGGTAGAATAAAGAATGGAAGGATGCAGGACTTTCCAAGCATTCATGGCAACAGAAAAGAAAGCAGAGATTCTCTAAGAGGGAAAGAGATATGAGAAGTCAAAACATGAGTGAACGAGTTCAGTAAAGTACAGTCCCTTGCAATACCAGAGAAAGAGAGCAAGACAGTCAAGTATATCACAAAATACTGCCCACTACCAAGAAGAAAATTAAGGGAAATATACAATCGCTGAAGGACAAAAAAAAATTAACCTTTGGGATCCAGTTTCTTCATCTGTGTAACAATGATAACACTAAGACTTCTCTGGGAATTGACATGGGTAACCTAAGTGAGAGGCCCTGGCACACTGACAGGCTTATCACTGACCCTCAGAAAAGGATAATGTCCTCCCCACTGCCTAAAGTCACTCACAGAATATTACAACGGAAAGGGGAGCTCAGTCGTCACCTCATCCTAAATGAATAAACCAAATAATTCAGTCATGTTATAACTGGTACAGAATTCCTATATTATAAAAAATTGAATAAGATACTACAGGATCTCAAACACAAATGAACAGCTGCAATGGAAAAAAACCCTTTGTACTGCTGCAACAGGGGACTCCTTCCCTCACTAACATCGGGGCAAAAGGAGGCCTTCCACAAATTTCTCCAAATTGGTAGGAAGTGAAGTGTAAGGGGTTTCCCTCCTTGCTGTACAATTGATTACAGGTTGACAAACAGAGACAGAAATCTGTGCTCCCAGTTAGTCATAAAAATCAAAGCTGAAATTCAAAACATTTTCTCACAGGAACAATGATAATGGTTACATTTTCAAGCTAGCACTCATAGCAATTAAATGATGCAGCAAAATGCCATTTTAATTAACTATTTTTCTCATAAGCATAATGTATAAGCTACCTTATAAAGTGGGTTTTATGAAAAGGTCTAGAAGTGTAGCCCTAACATCGTTATGGAAAAAAAAAATGTGTCCTGAGTTTTAAACAATTTACAGAAAAACTTTTAGATCGTAACTAAGGAAGGGTCAGTAGAAGACGACTGTGAGATAAACAGGGAGAGAGTTGCTTGGTTTGGTAGAAAGGGCATCTAAATTATACTAAACCAGAGCTGCTATGAAAATGCCTTCTGTGTAACTGTCTCTCTCATTCAGCAAGCATTTAAGCCCTGAGCCCAATGCTGTGGCCCTCCAAAGGAAATAACAATTTTTTTAAAGCTAAACACATGGTCCTAGGAATGCAAGAATTGCATTGCATCTTCCCAAGTAAATCACACACCAAATCCTAGGGCTTTGAGAGTCATATATACCTATCTTGATTACCTTGCATTGGCTCTGTCTCAGAACGAACACACTTAGTGTTTATTAGTCTAAATACTAAGGGGAAAAGAAGAAACTAACGCTTATTAAGCATTCAGTACGTTCTCATTTCACTTTCACAACCCTGTAAGATAGGTAAACATTATCCCCAATTTACACATTAAGAAAATGATGTTAAATTACTTGCCCACAACACCAGTAAAGAGAAGCTAGGACTCTCGATTCCACTTTGTCCACTACTCAAGGGCTCCTTCCCTGCTAAAAAATCAATCATAGGATGCCACTGGAGAGTTGACCACTCATATCAATTGCTTGTTATTCTAGTTAAGCAGTTCTGGGAGTGAGTTATGGAGAAGATAAACCACCAACTCCTCATTTCACAAAATCAACTCAGTGTTCAGGGAGTACTCTACGAAAAGAGGTAAAATGTCCCCAGACGTGAATACCAGCTCTTCGCATCATTTCCCAATTCCTTCTCAATAGAGACTCTAGGACTAGAGCTCCCTTTATCACCACCATCCTAGCATAGCTAATTGTTTCAGAAAGTTAGGTTTTAAAACAAGATTTTCTACTAGAATAGATCTCTCTGCTGGTCCTCAAATTTAAATAAATTCCATTTTCACATGATAACCTGCCTGATAGCATTCCAAAACATTCATTACCACTGCAGTTTCAAGTTATTTTGTAGTGAATTGTGAACTACATCTTGATTAAACTGCAGTAAACATGGGAAACAAAAAATCATGTTTAGAATGATTTCCTATCTAAAATTTTCCATTATGAGCTTAAGAAAAACAAAACCTGTACACTCAACATTTTAAATCTGTTTCTAACTAAACAAGATGATAGGTGATGCAATGAGGCTTAACTCTATCATGTAATTGCCACAAAACACTAACACTGCAAAAGTAAAACATTCAATACTTTACTGAATATTCTTTTTGAAGAAGCTGAACATTGTAAGAATTATTTAGTTTCTGGAGTTTAACACTTAGAACTGATAAAAAGGGGTTTCTAAGAGGAACAGGGTCTCTTCATCTGAAAACAAGGTTTTTTTGAAAACAAAACCATGTTATAAAATACCTAAACTTAACATTGATACATGTCCAAAAACATTTCCCATTGTAAAGTATTATTTCTAATACTAAAGGCAAAAAAAATGTAAAAAGATCAAATAATTGCATCCAAATGTCCGAATTTTTGAATTGGGAAAATGATGTCAACGTTTTTCAGCCGTTTTCTTGTAAGTTCCAGTCCAAAAATAAACAGCCATCGGGCTCATCAATTCAGGTGCGGAAACTCATTAAAATCGAGCTTTCTGAGCGAAGAAAATACATTCCCAGAATTTGTCTTCTAGGGTAAAACTGCCCGATGGCCCACATCAGAAACCTCAGGCAACTGCCCGGGCCTTGCCCACCTCTCCCGCGGGCCGCACCTGCCAAGGCCGCACCGCCAGCGCCCCCTGCCGCCCTCTCCGCACACACAGACCCGCGCCCAACCCCGCACCCGCCCCCACCCCGCGCTAGCCCAGCGCAGAGGCCGCGCAGCCTGCGGGCAGGGGCGGGGGCACGAGGGTGCGAATCCAGGCGTGGCCGGGAGCTGGGTGCGTCCCCGAGAACCTCCGCCACGGACAGACCGGAGCCTCACCTACCTACGCCGTATTTCTCCTCCTCCGTAGGGGTCCACATGGCCAGGCCGGGCACGGCCCCGAGGGCGCGGCGACCGGGCGACAACGCGGCGGGGACGGCCGCGGGCCAGGCTGTGGCGCACCGCGAGCCGAGGCGGGGGCGGTCAGGCGGCGCGGGGCAGTGGGCGGCGCATCCCTCACAGGCCGTACGGGATGCCGCCGCCACCCCCGCCACGTCTGGACCGTGAGGATCCGCGGGTGGCCCAGCAGCCCCAGGCGGCGCGGGCGAGGGCTCGCCACCTGTCCGTCGCCGTTGCTCCCGCGCCGCCGCTCCCTTCCTCACAGCTCCGCCGCCTGGCTCCCGGCGCCGCCGCGGCTCGGCTCGCCCTAGCGGGCTCGCAGGACGGCGGCGCATGCGCCACTCCCTGCCGCGCAGGGGCTCGCGCCACCCGGGCTCGCGCCGTCCCGAGCCCGCGCGCGAATCCACGAGCAGCTGCTGCGCGCCAGCGGAGGGAAATCTGCGAGAGGCGATTGGACTGCCCGGTCCCGGACAGGCTTCTCCCCCAGATCTGGTGCCCTCAGCTGCAGCAAACTCCGGAGGGGGCGAGGCCGGTCAGGTGGGCGACTCCCTCTACCCGGACTCCCACCCGCTTCCGCTTCCAGTGCCTCCTTCCTGCGCCCCGAGATGGCCACCGGCCTCCTGGTCAGAGAGGGGAGATCCGGCGAAGGAGGAGACGACACCATTTTCAGACCCATCCCAGTGTCACCCACAGTGCTGTCGGAAAGGTTCCTGGAGCCACCCTGTGGATTCCCAGGGCCCGCAGGGTGGACTCGCCACGAGGGAACCAGGTGGGGTACACTCGTGCCCCTCTTCCTGGATGCCGTCTGGGCTGAGGCCATTGACACCTCCTGGGTTCTTGCTTCTCTAAGTTGGCCTGAGTGGTGAATGTTTGGGGCCAGAATAATCACAGCCACCTTGCTAGTAAGGAGCACTTCATTGGGCCCTAGGGATTCCTACCCGGGACTCGGTCCCTGCTGCTCCTGGGTGTCTGCCTCCCTTGCAGCCCTGAGTACTGACTCCTACCGGAAACTTCCACCTTCTCTCTCCTCCCCAAGAATCCATTCATTCTGAGGCCTGTAAATGTCACCCTGTGGCCCCCAAGTCAACCACTTACCAAAGGCCAGGAACTGCAGGACTTCTTTCCCCCTACGTTTGGACCACAATGTTTTCCCAATTAATCCCAGCAGATTCGCTCATCTCTGTCACTAGCACTTCTAAGTCAAAACCCTGGTGTCATCCTTCACTAGCACTCTCGGACACCCCCACTCTTCAAAGCGCAGCTCAGCCCCTCACCTCCAGGAAGCCTGCCCTGACCCATAGGCTCCTTTCCTTCTTTGTCTGGAATTGGAGCTATGTTCAGTTTGTCTTATTTCCCTTGTAAGACTCCCAGAAGGCAAGCTCCAGACTAATACAAGAATACCTTGTAATCAATAGAGCTTGTTGATTCTTCTTTGAAAGTGTCATGATGGGTAACTCCTCTCAGGCCTGATTATCCTCCCCTAGGTTATGGCCACCAATTCCCACCTTCCAATCTTTAGGCTTCTCCCCTCACTAATCACAGCTGCCCACTTCTGCCCAGAAAATGTCTGTTCTGTGAATGATAGAATTTCTCAATAGCTAGATACACTTCTTTTCCGCGGTGGTGGGGGTGTCCAAGAACATAACAAAAGAGGTAACTGTTCCGGGAAGATAGACCCCTGCCCAGTGGCCACCATGAAAGTATACTACGGAATGAAGCCACATTCTTACAAAACTCTCTCCAGGGAGCTATTCAACAAGTGGGGCCGCTCTACGCAGGCCTTCAGGAACAACCTTAAAGCTCATTTCATCCTCTAATTTCACTCCCTTGTCTGCTGTATGTGATGACATCACAGGTCCTAAGGGCCAGTTTTTCCTAAGTTTATACTCATGTTCCCAGTCTGAATCCATCTTAGATGATGGCTTTCCCAGATGAAGAAAATTATCCATGATTGCACACTATACCCAGGGTGGAAGGGGCATTAAACCCAACCAGGAAAGGGAAAAGAAGGGACCAAAGTGAGAAGGAAGGGATTTAGTAAGCCTGGACTTTTACACTCATGCTGTTTGTACTAAATTTAGATTGTTTTTGTAAGTTGAAGCAAAAGGGCATAGCACACACTGGCCTTCAGCAGGACCATGCACCTGCTTTTATCCCCTACCATCTGCTCATCCTTTCCTTCCTCAGACCCTCAGTCCACTCAACACACTGCACACACACCCTCCCAGCATATGAGCTGCCTTCCAGCTTGCTTCTGAAAATCAAGACCCTCAGCACAGTAACCTCACCTCCTCTCCAACCACTCTTCTTTGTGTTCTCGCCACCACCGTGTTCACTGCCTGCTATTTCTCAGGATCCCCAACTGTCATTGTCCCCATCTCCCACTTTCATCCTGACCGTGCTCCACTGCCTCCTGCAGTCCCAGGAAGACCTGTCCTGTTGGTACCTCATTCCCCGCTTCCCTCTCTCTTCCTCCCTTCTCCGTCTGACCACAAAGGAGAATCATCCACTCCAAATCCTTTTATTTCAGTGTAATTTATTTGATTCTCAGCACCCAAAGGTCTGCATTCTGACCCTGTCACTCCTGGAAACTACTTTCCCAGAACTCCCCAGGGCCATCCCAACGTCAGACCATTGTCTGGTTCTGGCTGGGCCTTGGCATAGCGTCCCTCAGGCCGTGTCCTCTCCTGTCTTGAAACCCACAGATCTGCATCTCAGGGCGACTTTCCTGAGGAAGTCTTCCCCAACTGTCCTCAGTTCTGCTGGATTTTTCACACCCATTATGTCCTTTCCTGTAGCACTTACGCATCCCACCCTTCTCCAAGAGATCAAACGGGTCTGCCTCTCACATTGGCAAACATCTGTTTCCTTCTTCAGTGACAAAGATTGTGCTTCAATTATTTTTACCCTACACAGAGACTAACATAGTACCTATCACTAACATGAATTTCACATACACTCTTGGGTGAATGATCTCCTTGCATGTTTTCTAAGACCAAAATGAAATAGGTTGGAAGAAAAAGTGAGATATTTACTTCACCAAGTCACAGATCTCCAAACTCAGAAACTCTAATTAATTAGAGTTAATTTCTTTGTTATAGACATACTGGTTTTAATTAAAAATTCATTGCAATATTTTCTTGAGTAGCTATATAAAAGATAAACATGATAGAGCAATTTATCTAAGAAACAAAGAAGTCTGCAAACAGTTTGATTTATCACGTCACTGTTACTTTTGGGTTTAACTCATTACATTACATGAGAAATTGCAATTCAATGAGCAAGGAAGGAATCAAGTTTTCTGCAGGAAATTCATTAAGACTGATGGCTATTAAAAGTAGCCTATAACCAAACAAATTTTGTAAATAATTTACAAGAAATGCAGACAGCATCATCTTTTTCTCCTAAATAGAGTTTAAGCTGATAATAATTTTTTATCGTGAGCAAACTCCGTAATGGTAAATCCCCCAACACCTTTGGTGAATGATGCTGGCTCTCTACAAAGCTCGATGAGATACACTTCGTATCTTCTCTCCTTGTTTTCTGCTGCCTAGAGAATCACACAGCAGCATTTAAGGAGCCAGCCAGTCTGATGACTCAGCTCATAAAACAATGTGTGGCCACAAAGATGATGTTTATCCATGAGCATTCTGGAGGCTCTTGCTACTGAAGTCGGCAAGCAGTGGGTAAGTGGCACACGATGCTCATTCTCAAGAGTTTCTGGCAATGGTACCAATGCAGCACTCACTTCCCTCTCTCAGCAGTTGATCTCATCTGATGCTCTGTACAAGCAGAATGGTAGAAAAAAAACTTCAGGAAATGCAGTGGATATAGAGGCAATTCCAAACAAAATGCAAGATATAGTGGTAACATTCTGCCTTCTCTTGATCAGGAGGTGCCAGCAGCTACAGCTGATGCCCATATGAAGCCCAGGGTCAGGTAAACGGAAGGCTCAGGAACACATTACCCAACTCATCTCTGCCCTTCTGGGTTCCTCAAGTAGTGGGTCTGCTGTTGTTAGTAAAACAGCTGCAGAGCTAGTTTTCTTCATGGCAGAGAGAGACACCCAAGCTAGTCTCACTTCACCACCACCTTATTTACCCCAAAGCAACACCTTTTAGGACACCTTCTTTCAGAAGGCAGCACTGGAATAAGGGGCCAATTCAAAGTAGGTTAACACAAAGTCTGGGTACAGTGGCTTACACCTGTAATTCCAGCGTTTTGGGAGGCTGAGGCAGTGGATCACTTGGGGCCAGGAGTTCAAGACCAGCCTGGCCAACATGGTGAAATGCCAACTAAAAATACAAAAATTAGCTGGCCATGGTGGTATGCGCCTGTAGTCCCAGCTGCTTAGGAGGCTGAGACAAGAGAATTACTTGAACCCAGGAAGCAGAGGTTGCAGTTAGCTGACATTGCGCCACTGCACTCCAGGCTGGGTGACAAAGTGAGAATGTGTCTGAAAAAAAAAAAAAAAAAGTAAGTTAACACAGAGGTGGCTGACAAAGTTAGAACCCTTTCAGGTGAAGGGTTAGACCTAGTGTCTAAGAAGATATCAGTATTTTGCTTTAAGTTTGGTTACATCTGAGTATCCTTTCAGTAGGGAGGGGATAGGGAAGAGTGTGACAGGAAGACAGATTAAGCAGTGTAATATTTCATTATTTTCCCTAAAATAACAAACTTTAACCATCTGTTCCTATTTTATCAATCCATTCAAAATATTATTAAAATGTGGATTTCTTTCAGTTAGCCAAGATCTTCAAATGAGAAATGGCCAACGCTCCCCTGATTGTAATTCCTGGAGACTGATGTGGCACTTCTGGATGGGTTCTAATAAACAAGTCCCACCATGAGAAACACCCCCAGATGTGTCCAGATGTGTCAGAGAATTCTCAGCACTTGCTTTCTGCCCACTCAAGACTGTGAGCTACCTGGAGAGAGCACCATGCTATATTCTTTATATTTTTAATCCCTAGCATGCAGGATCTGACACATAATAGGTGCTCAGTAAATATTGTTTGAATGAATACATTAGTAAATGAGTGCTTTTAATGTTTTCCAGAAATTTCTATTTTTGTTCCAATAAGGTTTTTGTTTGCTTGTTTATTTTCTGTCTAGAAAAAAGGGAGGAGATAGAATCCAAAACAAGATACCCCTGGAAGGAAGGGAAAATACACAGAAACTTGGCATTACCTAGTTCTCTTTTCCCTTGAGGAGAAATAATTATGTCCTTAAATTTCTGCACTAAGTCACCAAGGAGGGATTGAAATTAAAAACCTTGGAGAGCAATTAGCAACAAAACGTTCTGATGTCAAGAAGCAAATTTTATGGGACCATATTTGTAATATTAATTGAGCCTCTGCATAGCCAAATAGTGAAATTATTGCTCCAATACAAATAGGCCCAAAAGAGAAAAACAGCCCAAAATAGCACAGATACTGCAAATCAGGACAGAGGTTATTTCTCTACACATAAAAAGCCACCAGTTGAAATGCCTTCACCAACCCACTTGAGTTAAATGAGTAAAAAACAAAGGTCTGCTGTGTAGTGTAGCCCAGTCTCTGAGATGCTGTGGGACTGGGGCTGGGAAGAGAGCTGAGACTTCACTCCCACCAACTTCTCATATTTTTTATCTTGAAGTGTGAGAAATTTGAATCATTTATTTACCAAAAATGTATTGAACACCTATTAGGGGCCAGGTCCAGAGCAACAAAAAAAGGTTCACAGTCTTTCTCTTCATGGAGTTTGTTTGTTTATTTGTTTGTTTGTTTGGAAATAGAGTCTTGCTCGGTAGCCCAAGCCAGAGTGCAGTGACGCTCATTGCAACCTCAGCTTATTGCAGCATCCACCTCCCGGGTTCAAGTGATTCTCCTGCCTCAGCCTCCCGAGTAACTGGGAGTACAGACACCCACCACCACACTCGGCTAATTTTTTGTATTTTTGGTAGAGATGGGGTTTTGCCATTTTGGCTAGGCTGAACTCCTGACCTCAAGTGATCTGCCCGCCTCAGCCTCCCAAAGTGCTGGAATTACAAGTGTGAGCCACTGTGCCTGGCCTCTCTTCATGGAATTTAGCATCTAGCTGGAGGAAGAGACATTGAACCAATTATCACATAAGCAAATCTCTAATGAGAGACACAAGGCCAGGCACAATGGCTCACACCTATAAATCCCAGCACTTTGGGAGGCTGAGGTGGGCTGATCACTTGAGGCCAGGAGTTTGAGACCAGCCTGGCCAACATGGCGAAACCCCATCTCTACTAAAAATGCAAAAATTAGCTGGGTGTAGTGGCACGTGCCTGTAATCCTCAGAGATTGAAGCTACTCAGGAGGCTGAGGCAATGGAATCACTTGAACACAGGAGGCAGAGGTTGCAGTGAGCCGAGATTATGAGATTGCATCACTGCACTCCAGCTTGGGTGACAGAGCAAAACTCTATCTCAAAAAAAAAAAAAAAAAAAAAAAAGAATGGAGAGAGACCCAAGTACTAGGAAAGAAGAGAAAGTATACATGTACAGAGGGAGCCTCAGCCAGGGGCCCTGACCTAGTTTGCAAATAAGGAAGACTTCCTGGAGGAAATGATATTTAAACTGGAGGCTGACAATACATACAAATCAGCCAAATAGAAAAGTGTTCTAGACAGAGGGAGCAGCATTTAGGGAAAGTGAATCTGGTGAAGAAGGAGCTAAACATATCCAAGGAATGGAAGTGCCAGTGTGACCAGGACGTGATGTGTGAGCAAGCAAGTGGGGAGTGGGGAGAAATGTGACTAGAGTGGGAGACGAGCAGGCATTGGAGCCTTGCCACATCCCATCATATTAGGGAACCAACCATTGACAGGCCTTGGGTCAGAAGCAGAGGTAAGAGACATGAATAAGAACACAATCTCCCCTCAAGGAGATCCTGGGCTTGTTGAGGGAACAGCCTAGGAAAAGGCCTAGCCCCTTGAGTCCTGGACTTAGAGGCACCACTGCGTGTTCCTCAATTCTCTGAGCACCAACAAAGTCTGCAGAAGCATCTGGGACCACTGCTCAGACAGGACCACTCCAGGCTTCTTTCTCCTTCGTGAGCCAATCTTTCCTTTATTCTCAAGATGGCAGACCTGTGTCAGGCTCCAGCACTCATCTCCCAGGTTTGGAGGGAAAGGACAGCTTACGTCCCTACACAGCCCAGTCTCCAGGTTCTGTGACCCACAACTTCAGCTGTGGTCTCAACACCTTGCTTGTCACTCCCACCCCGACCATGCTAAACGTCCAAGGAAAGAATATTGCCAGGGGTGCCAACAAGCAATTGGCCATGAATCTGATCAAGGATCACTGCTAATCTCTTCCTTGAGGAATATTTAATAGAGGATGCCGAAAAAAAAATGATAAATCTTTAGAGATTTCTCTCACAAGATCACACCTTAGGACATGTATTCAGAACATGCAGGGCCCTGACCCGGGGAGCACCAGGAATAGTACTCACCCTGTCACCACTGAGGAAGAGCAGCTCTAAGAAATGGGGATTATTCTGTTCTCCAATTAGCATTGAGGGTGATGGATCAGAATTTATAATATGCAGTAATGAATTCTGGAACAATCAGAGAAGTGATCCTGATTCAGAAAACTGCCATGCCAGGAGCCATGGCAATTTTTCATGAGAACTCATCATGGGGTGGCCTCTGCCAAAACCTCACTTGCCCCCAGCCTGTCCCAACTCCAGTCCGTCATTCTAGCCCACTGACAGCCTCAGGCTTTTTTAAGTTTCAGGTGACCTAGCAACAGGGAATAGAGCTCGAGGCCTCTGGAGTCAGAGCTGGGTTCACATCCAGCTCCAGATAAATACTTCCTGGCTGGTGGACCCCAGGCAAGTAGTTTAATCTCTCTGAACCCAATTTCTTCCTGTCAACTGGGAATGAGAATGGCTTCTACATTAGGGAGGCTTCTGAGGATAATGCCTACAAAGTTCTCAACACAAGGTAAATGTTCACAAAACTTTGGAATTTTGCTCCCCTCCTACCGGCTCAAATTGCTTCCCAGAAATGCTGGGTCTCTTGGCATTTGTGGAATCTACTTCTCCTCCAGGCTCACCTGCGAGAGTTGGTTTGGTCACCCCCGTGTTGCTAGCTGGCCTCCTGTGTCCGCCTCTTACCAGCCAGCACTTAGCTCAGCATGAATCTCTTCTCTCTATTTAACACCAAAAGGTATTGATTTCCCTAAGCTATTTCCATCATGCAACACCCCTGAGAACTACATGTTGCATCAGTTCTCCTTTATGGCCATCAACCCCCTACTCACAGCCACTCTCCCTAGAGCCACAGGGTCCTCAGCTGCCAAGGCATAGATCTGTTTCATTTTGCACTTGCTTAAAGGTCAAACATGAATTTCTTCCCATTATTGTACTGTGCCTTGTCACACAGACTCTCTGTTTCATGGATTAGTCATAGTCTTGCTATCAAATTAAATATTCCTCAGTAGTTATTTTTAGAGAACTCTTTTTCTAATTCTAAGTGGTGCAATGATGTGTGTGCATCCACAGCTCTGGAATCGAGGCATTACCAGGTGGGTTCCAAATTGTGTAAGACGTTCACATTCCTCTAGAAAGCAACAGCCACTGAGGCCTGGGTGAATGATAGTGGTTATATCCCTGCCTGCTCCCATAGGTTCTGCCTGCACACTCAGATCAGCATCCGTAGGGAAATGAGGTCCTCAGAAAGAATTTTAGACTTTACTGGGGTGAGTGTGTGTGCAGAAGGAAGGGCTTGCTAAGAGGGAGTCCTCTTCACCTGCTTGAAGGCACTGTAAAGATAAGAAGCTGTACATACCTTGGGTCTTAAGGACCTCCTAAAGTTGGTTCAGCATAGTTGAGGCAACAAAACCCATTGTGACGCTGTTAATTCAAGACAGGATTTAGCATTTGCTCCTGGAATATGGACTGTGAGGAGGGGGCAGATTTCCCACTCCAGTGCTTTCTTCTATGTGTGGGTCTCCACTGGCTGGGATGTGTGGGGCCTCACTTACCCAAAGCAAGTGAGACTAGGGAAAGGGGGAAAGTCAGCCCAGCACAGGCCCATGTGACCTCCGTTATCTACAGCAGCTCCCACTTCGCCCTGCAATAATAGGGCTTCCAGCCCTATTATTCCACTGAAACATCCATGCCAAGACCACCAAGGATGTCTGTGGTGGCAAATCTGATTATTGCTTCTCTGTCTTCATCCTACTTTTCCTGAGCAGCAGCATTCAACACAGTGACCATTCCTTTCTTATAATACTTGCTTTTAGAGGCTTCCGATAAACTATACTCTCTTGGTTTTTCTCTTAGCTGGCTGCTCCCTCTCAGTCTACTTTTCTGGATCTTTCATGTCTCCCCAACTTCTGCCACAAGATTGAGTCCCCTTTTTGTCCCTCTCCACATTTTCTCCTCTTTTCTGATCTTGTAGCTTTGGACTCCATTTAATCATGATGTCTCCCAAAGCTGTGCCCCAAGCTCCATCATTTCAACTGCCTTCCTGACACCTTGAATGTCGAATAGTGTCTTGAAATGAGAGTGGCCAATACTGCAAACCATCCCCTCCACACACAGTCTCTTATCTTAAGAGACAGCACCTCCATCTCTCTAGCAGCCCAAGGTAACACTCTAGCAGTCACCTTGGTGCCTCTCTCCCTCTTACATCTCCATCTGTGATGAAATGGTTTTGATATTTGTCCCTGCCAAATCTCATGTTGAAATATAATCCCCAGTGTTGGTGATAGGCCTTGGTGGGAAGTGTTTGGATCATGGGGGTTGATCCCTTGTGAATGGCTTAGCGCCATCCCCTTGGTGATGAGTGAGTTCACTTGATATCTGGTTATTTTAAAGTATATGAAGGCCAGGTGTGGTGGCTCATGCCTGTGATCCCAGTGATTTGGGAGACTGAGAATCACTTGAGATCAGGGGTTCCAGACCTGGCCAATATGGTGAAACCCTGTCTCTACTAAAAATAGGAAAAATTAGCAGGGTGTGATGGCAGGCACCTGTAATCCCAGCTACTCAGGAGGCTGAGGCAGGAGAATCACTTGAACCCAGGAAGTGGAGGTTACAGCGAGCCGAGGTCATGCCACTGCACTCCAGCCTGGGCAGCAGGGCGAGACCCTGTCTCAAAAAAAAAAAAAGAAAAGAAAAGAAATTATCCAGGTGTGGTGGTGCACCCCTATAATCCCAGCTACTTGGAGGCCGAGACACAAGAAAAACTTGAACCCGTGAGGCAAAGTTTGCAATGAGTTGAGATGGTGCCATTGCACTATAGCCTGGGCAACAGAGTGAGTGAGACTCTATCTCAAAAAAAAAAAAAAAAAAAAAAAAGTGTATGACACCTCCCCCTTCTCTCTCTTGTTCCCACTCTTTCCATGTGACATGTTGGCTCCTTTTGGAAGCTACTTGTTTGACCATGACAGTGATCAATGGACAAACCTACGGTGCTGTAGTTAGAGTCCATCACAGACCTCATCTGCTGAATGCTATGCCACATGGAAACTGAGTCATGGACATTTCTGTAGCTCCTCCTTGGATATGGGCTGGAGGAGTTGAAGAAATCAGGCCTGGGAGCATACAGCATGTATTTGATCTGATTCGTTCATCAGGTTCAAGTCAGGCCTTGACTTCTGGTCTTACAAATCTGCCCCTGGGGAGCATGAGGCATGTGGATCTGTGCTCGGTAAGATGGACCAGGACTGCCAGGGGATGAGGCTGGAACAGGGTCTGAAAGCATGCCTTCCTTGGGCCTGGAACCAGGTAGAGCCCTCAGAGTTTATCTTTTGCTTAGGAAACTTTCTAATTCCTTTTGGGTTGTCCCCTTAGCACCCATGGCCTGAGGCATAACTCAAGTTCATGAGCATAAATGTGGCCTTTGGAAAAGAGCACTGTGTCTCCAGCTCCTTTCACCGACTCTCTTCTTCCTCCAGGCTGGCCACTGGCCTCCTAATACTGGCTCCTTCAACCCCAAACTTTTGACTATTATAAACTCTTCTAGGTAAACAGCAACTATCCTCAATGTCTGCAGAGCAGGGATGTACATCAGAGACCTCAGCATGGCATAGGAGCTCCTGGATGCATGTAACTGCTCTGGCCCTCTCTGTCAGATCAGATGCTACCTGCCCTCCAGCCCCTTTTCGCCTCCCCATTCTGTAGAGCTGCTCCAGGGCGCCCTTGCTCCCTCTAACCTGAAGTAATTCTACTCTTACAGCACCAGACTCTGTAATTATCTCATGTGTTCTGACACGAAATCCTCCCAATAATCCTGTGAGCATAATTTTGGCCATTTTACAGTCAAGGGAACTGAGATCGCAAAGAACAGAAGAGACCTGTTCAAGATCACCCACAACAGCTAGCCCCGGGGTTCTGGGGAGTTTCCAACACCAAAACCCCTTCTCTACATCCAGGGAAAGCAACAGCCACAATCTTTGAGAGGCTGACCTTCAAACTTTTGCAGAACCTGGAGTGGGCAGTACCAAACCTAAGACTGTGGTACTGCATGGTGACAAGTCTGGAAGCTGTGGAAGATACTCTGGGGAAGAGGAAAGTAGGAGAGGCTTTGCCCTATCCCCTGCCCACTTCCAGGATATAGCCTGTGTTTTTGTGCTTTTTTTCTAGATGCAGAGAATCCCTGGGGGCTTCTTGAGTGGTGGGGGAAGTGATGGTGGTTCTTACTGCTGGCAACCACCAGCCAGAAAGAGACCACTAGAGGTGGCCGCCTGGGGCCAAGCTCCCCAGACCTAGTTGTGGAGCAGTATCACCCAAGGAGCCTGCGGTAAATGCAGGCTCCGTCCAGGCTCGGGCAGGTTCTCAAGATGGAGGCCCCAGAGAGGTTCCAACGGGGCCCAGAGCCAGGGAAACCCCAGAGTCAAGGGACCAGCAGGGACTGTGGAGTCTGAGAAGACTTGGCTCATCAGGAGGTGTTAGAGATAAAATGAGTGAGAATGGCACCTGCCTCTGACTGCTGCGAGGGTTACATGAGCTGAGGGGTTCAGGATCCATCTGTCAATAATGTGAGTTCCTTTTCTTTCCATTGGACAGGAAGTCCCAGATTGTGGGGAACCTCAGGGCCAGCAGCATGAGAACTGCTCGGCTCGCCTGGAAAACATACCTGGTGCTGGTTTAAGAATGCCCCAGGGAGACCTTGTCAAGGAAGACTCTAACCAAGGGTGGGCATGAGCCAGGGGTTGATGATTCATGTGGGAATCATCCTAGGCTGTCTCTGAGCATCCAGCCACAGTCCCAGTCACCCTTGGAGAGGAACGTCTGCCCTGCGGCCACGCTACTTGCATCTGGGAGAAATTGTGAGAAGAGTTCCTCCACTCCTGCTTCGTCATTGCCGATTCCCAGACGAAGCTGCCCCAAACCACTCTCTTGTCACTTCTCTTCAGTCCAAGGGTCCATAATGGCTCCCTGCTGCCTCCACAGTAGTGTCCATACTCAGCCTGGAATTTATCTTTGCACCCCAGGCTGGGCACTTACAGCTTAAGAGAGGCCCTGCCCTTTCCTAGCCACACTCCCCACACCCAAATCAGCAAGAGCATTCCCGAGCCATGCTGTGCCCTCTCTCCTTTGACCTTCCATCTTCCTTCCAAACCCACCTCAAGTCCCAAGACAGAGCAAAACTACCACTCTCCTCTCCTGATCTTCATAGCCCTGATTCTCTGAAAGACATCCTTATGCTGAAGAGCCTATAGTCAGTGGCCGCATTTCAAGCCAGAGAGTAGGGACTTCAACTCAGACAGGCTATGGCTTCCAACATTTTCACAGCCCCACCCATCCACAGGATGCAGCCAGGAAATCCCTCTGTGTGTCCAGCCTTTGGGCAGTTGTAGTCCTGAGAGTGGTAGGGAGGGGGACATCAGCAGCCAGCCCAGGAGCCAGGGGTCTCAGGCTCGAAGGGCCTCAGGGTTCCAGCAGAACCTGCATGGGACGGGGTCTGAAAAACCCTCTTCAGGCCTCGAGGCTCTCTAGAACCCAGTAATTCAGCACCAGCCTCCCTGCACATCTGCCCTTCTCTCCATGCCATGGGCAGGGCCCCTTACACCTATCCCATCACCAAATATTGATGTTCTTTTCCCTCAAAGCCTTTTGGAAAGGAGGCCCAAGGAAGCCTAATTAAGAGCTATGGATGCCACAAAAACAATCACTGATAAAGTCCTCTTCAGGAATAAGCAAAAATGGAAAAGAGCTCCACAGGAGAAGGTGAGAGCCGGAAAGACCTGAAAGGGAACTCTAAGGCCAGGGAAGGCACAGTGGCCCAGCCAGTGGACTGCTCCCCCGGGCTGCACATGTTGGGTGAGACAACCTAGGCTGGGTAACTGGCTTCTGAGCCTCAGTTTTCTCACTTATAAATGAGGATCAAATGGTACTTTCCAGCTCTGACCTTCTTGGAGTCTATTTACAACTGCCTGTCCATTCCAGCCCTCAAGCTGTTTCTGAACCATACCTGTATCAACTTTCATTTTTCCTGGATCCACTTCCCTCCTTGAAGGACCAGGTTTGGCCAGTCCAAGAAGACAAACATGGAGGCAAGAAAGTGCAGAGGCCCAAGAGGTACCACCCTTTTCTAAGGGTAATCGGACTCTAAGGAGGAATCATTGGAAGTCCTGAAGCTAGACCGACAAGCTCTTCTAAGTCCCTCCCGTCCCAATGCCATCTTCCTCTTCCCCTACATTTCAGACTATCTCCAGGGAGCCTTCTTTTGTTCATAGCTCCAGCTACTAACCTTCTGGGCACCCTTGGACAATTCAGCTGACCTCTGACTATCTTCCCTCCAGAGCATGAAAACTGGCTGCCTCCTCCTTCCCTATACCCCTCTCACACAGGCACAGCATCCTAACCTCCTCCAGGCGGCCCTCCCAGCTTCAGGTGGGAAGTATTTACTCCGTGGAACTAACTCTCCCAGGAAACTCACCTGACTTCTAGAGCAACAGAAGGAAGAAAACCTTCTCAGGGCAGGCCGGGAAAGGCGGGCATAGGAGGAGGATGGCTGTCCCAGGAAGAACACCTTGAGGTCCCCCTCATCCCTTGGCAGTGCTTCTAGCCCAGGCCCCTAGCCTGCATTGACTCATGGGCTAGAGGGAGGAGGGGCTTGTCTCTTGCTGGCTGAGATTAGAGTGTATGACTATGGCTGAAAATCTCTGCTCACCCCTACTCCAGGATCTCCCTTCCAAGCATTCATATAACTGTGATAAGATCAAGCTTAGTTACAAGAGCTCACTAACAGGAATCGACCCTCTCTCTTCCAGGCCCAAAGGGCAGGGCCCTATCTCTATGTAATCTATCTCCAGAGGTGAGTTTTATCTTATTGCATCTTGGTGTGAAAACAGACACAGCCACTGGCTTTGCTGATGTTAACAGCCCCAGTGAGCTTTGCATCCTCGGTTTTGCGGGTTTAATTTATTGCCAGCAATTAGATATCAAAGCCATCTTAGGAGCTAGTGTTCCATATGTAAAGTCAAGGGCCAGGTGGGGGCGGATTCACATCTGGCTGATCCATCCTGAGCCCTGGACTCATTCTGTTCTGGGTGGTAAGTGGCAGGACCTAGAGAAAGGTGCCTCCGAAAAGCTTGACTTCCTTGGGTCCAATAAGGGTGTCCATATGCTGACTTCTGTCCAGGGGAGGCCGGACGAGATCAGCACTCTCTATATTGTGCTCTTTTCTGCTCTTCAGATTCTCAGAGGCTTTTTCTGCTATAAGGCCTTTGCACCTGCTAGTCTCTCTGCCTGGGATGCCCGTCCACTATTTTCCCTTTTTTTTTTTTTTTTTTTTTTTTTTGTGACAGGGTGTCACTCTTTCACCCAGGCTGGAGCGTAGTGGTACGATCTCAGCTCACTGCAACCTCTGCTTCCCAGGTTCAAGCGATTCTCCTGCCTCAGCCTCCAGAGTAGCTGGGATTACAGGCACCCGCCACCGTACCTGACTGATTTTTGTATTTTTAGTAGAGACATGGTTTCACCAAGCTGACCAGGCTGGTCTTGAACTCTCAACCTCAGGTGATTTGCCCACCTCGGCCTCCCAAAGTGCTGGGATTACAGGTGGGAGCCACCCAGCCTGGCCTCTCTTTTTTTTTTTTTTTTTTTTTATAACCAACTTCTTATAATTCATCTTTGGTTGAGTGTCCCCTTCTCAGAGACCCTCCCCCTGACCCTTCTGTCCCTGTCTGTCACCCCACTGTTTGGCTGTAGGCTCCATCATTGTAGAAGGAGTCCTGTCTGCTTAACTTGGCTCAGCTAACAGCACAGGGACGCCTGCCCACAGGAGGCATGCTGGGCCAGTCCAGCCCCTCACCAGCTGGTACAGTGCCCCACAGTCTCTGGCTCCCTTCCTGACCCTGTAAGGAGGGGTTCTCTGGACCTGTCTGATGCCACTGAGCAGAGCCTCCCCTGCTTCACCTGTCTTTCATAGCAGCCCTGGCCAGCCCCACCACACAGGCTACTAGGCCCTGGTCTGGCAGGAACCTTCAGAGAGAGAGAGAGGCCTCAAGGGCAGGTGGGTGGCTCAGTTAGACAGGAGCTCTGACTACTCCCAGGAAGTCAGCCTCCTTTCTGAAGACTCTAACCTGTGACTCAATACTTCCTTGAACACCATTACACACCACACGGTCTCATATGTAAGGTGAATTTTTTCAGGACCTATGACATGCTGGGAGCTCAGCAGACTGTCATGCTTTACCTCTCCCAGTCTCTCTCAGTCTGGGGACAGGCATTGCTATATCTCTGTTCTAATGAGGAAATGGGCTTAGAGAGATTAAGGGAGTTGTCCAAGGTCACAGAGTGGAGTCAAGAGGGGATCCCAAGCTGTGTGACTCAGATCAACATTTGTCTTCTCTGCAGGGAAGCACTCCGACTTTAAAGCATCCTGAGAGGTGCCAGGCACTCCTTGCCCAAGCTCAGGGGCCAGAGGTCATGGAAGGTCACCCCCAAGAATCCTTCCTCTGGCATCCAGGGGCATAGAAAATCAGGGCAGAGGAGGAATGGGTTTGTGACAGCTCCAGGTAGACCAGATTAGGGAACTGGTCAGATAACATTGGAACTCTTTGGGCAGGAACAGCCTTCCCATTAGGAAGGGGATTGTGAAGTTCCATGCCCTGGCTTCAGACCCTGGTCCTACCACACACCACTCATAGGAACCTGGGAAGTTTCTCCTGCTACCATTCAAATTTCAGTGACTTCATCTGCAAAATGGGCATAACCTCTGTCTGGGAGGGCTACTGGAAGAACAGAAAAGTAAACAAAGTCAAGTACGAGATATATCTGGCACACACTCGGTGCTAAAACATGAGCTCCAAGGCATGAATCAAACAGGCCAGACCCAGAGCTAAGAGCCCAGCGCCTCACTCACCTGGGCCTTTTCAGTGGGCCCTGAGACCCTCCATCCAGCCCTAGTAGCCCACATAGGGAAACATGACCCATGAGTCAAGGTCCCATCACCTGGAAGGGAGGCTGGGCTGGGGAGAGTCCCCATACTGGGGGTGCTGCTTCAAGAGGTGGCTGAGGGGCCTGCCTCATTCCCACACAGAGCATCTCTGCCAGGTCTGAGGGTTGATTATCCCCTGGCTTGCTGTGAACACAGATCAAGGTAAGGAATGGGAATGGGGGTGTCATCTGCTTTATCCACACAGCCTCTACACAGGGGCAGGTACAGCAGGGTTTATAGGCTAAGGCAGGTTTCCCAGTGCTTCAGTCCCACCACCCACTCTTTGTCCCAACTTTCTCTGTCCATAGTGAACTCTCCAGAAAGGGAAAGCAAGCCTGCCTAAGACAGCCAGAACCATCCAGTTGTCTCCGCTCCCCTTGTCAGCACCAGTGGTGGCCCGCCAGACAATGCTGACAGGTGCCTGTGTCCATGGAGTATGGACTCTCTAAGGGCAGGAACCGTGGGAGAAAGGACAACCTTATAGCCATTTTGCCATGTCAGAGCCCTGCCTCCTGTCCTCGCCAGCCATAAACCTTGGCCAGCCACTTAGTTACTCCGAGCCTTGGTTTCCCATCTGTAAAATGGAGATCATAATACCTGCCTTGAAAAATTTGAGATCAATTTTGTTAATGTCTAGTTCAGTGCTCCATAAACTTTTTTTAAGGCATGTAAACTTGTTCAAATTAAATCTCAGGACACCAATCTATTCAACAGTGCACTGGAAGCCAAAATGGAGGGCCCTAGGACTCCTTCACCAAATCCTGGGGTGTTCAGGGAGTCCAGTGTGAAAAGATCTGGCCCCAACTCTGACAGCCAACTCTTAAGTCAACCAGGAACGCTACAGCAGTAAGAGGAGATGGATAGACTGACACAGAGGCTGGGTCTATTTCCACAAGAGGCAGAGGTGCACATGTGGAGGGGAATGCACCACACATGGGAGAACGCTGGGGGCTCCAAGAGGGAGGGGCCAGTTACCAGAGCCCACTGTCTCATCCGTGAGCACCCACTCTGACTTCCTACAGGAGGTGAGATGAGGAAATGAGAGACCCCTGTGCCATGGCTGCCTCTCACCCAGTACACAGACTTGTTCTCCATTCTTCACACAAAATGCCTTGCCTCCGCATGTACTTACCAGTTAAATTCCTAAATGTTTGACTATCAAAATCTGGCTTTCTCTTTGAATTCACATTGTCAACCTATTGGAAATCTTCTGTGATTGCCCTCAGCCAAAAATAGCATTTCCTTCCTTTGACCTCCCCTAGCGCACAGAGCAGCAGCTAAGAGCTTAGGACTCAATTTCTCTATCTGTAAGATGAGAGTGTGAGGACTAAGTGAGATGATCCATGTAAAACCCTAGCACAGTCCTGGCACACAGTAGGCACTCAATAAATGTCCGCTATTCATTTTAATGCTGCGGTCTCTCCCCTGCCCCACAGCTCCTTCAGGCTGTGGCACACAGTAGGTGTCCACTGAATGCTTACCCAGGTGACCAGCAGGTGGCCCCACACCCCAATTAACCTCTCTGCCAGCTCCTCTGAGCCCTAGGGGAACTGGTTCCCTTGAGTCACCAGCTGCCTCCTCCTCCTGGTCAGGGTACACAGAGGAGGTAGAACTGGCAGAGTGCCGGGCAGCTTAGTGCATTACTAGCAGACACTTGCGCTGTGCTGGTGACCAAGGCCTTTGGGCTCAGCCACCCTTCTCCCAGTCTTCACTGCAGCCCTGCCCCATCCTTATGAGGATCACTAACAGATAAGAAAGCTGAGATTTGGAAAAATGTATGATCCACCTCAACATAGAGCATTCCTCGCAATTCATCAACTCGTGGTGATAATGTCTGTCAAGGGTGCTAGAATAATCTGGGCCTGTTAATTCAGCGTTTCATTTTACTAATGGGCAACTGTAAAAATAATAACTGCCTTGCTCAAGGCTTCATATAAACCTCTAGACACCCCACTCCATCCCACACACAGCAGGGGAGGTGGGCTTGCCAGACCCTTCCCTGTCTGCTAGTTAAGCATGCTGGCTGCTCAGCAGGACAAAAGGAAGAATTTTACCCTGCCAGGTTTGTGGGCAGCTGTGAGAACACACTAGGGATGCAAAGGCTCAGCCCAAAGCAGTAAGGCCCAAGGCAGCTAGGTCTGGGGACAGCCACACATGGCCTATCTCCCCCCTCCACATGCCGGCCAGAAAGAAAGTTTCAAGCAGGCTTGGAAGCACTGAGACGCCTGCAGAGGCTATAGCAGGCTGCATTTTGAGGCTCAATTGTGACACGGCAGTGGAGGGACTGAATTGAGGGCAGAGAGGAGCTGGTGTAGAATACCAATGAGCCAGGTTGTTGGAAGCCAGCCAGCATCAGGTTCGCAGGACAGAATCAGGGCTGCTGGCCAGGTCAGGGGGAACATCACTGGGAAGAGATGTCTCACACACACACACACACACACACACACACACACAAACGCACACACATGAACACGTGTGTATATATCTTTCAAGGAATTTTTTTTTTTTTTTTTGAGACGGAGTCTCACTCTGTCGCCCAGGCTGGAGTGCAATGGCATGATCTTGGCTCACTGCAACCTCTGCCTCCCGGGTTCAAGGGATTCTCCTACCTAAGCCTCCCGAGTAGTTGGGACTACAGTCGTGTGCCACCACGCCCAGCTAATTTTTGTATTTTTAGTAGAGACAGGGTTTCACACTGTTGGCCAGGATGGTCTCGATCCCTTGACCTCGTGATCTGCCCATCTTGGCCTCCCAAAGTGCTGGGATTACAGGTATGAGTCACTGCACCCGGCTTTTTTTTCTTTTTAAGAGACAGAATCTTGCTCTGTTGCCCAGACTGGAATGCAGTGGCACAATCATGGCTCACTGTAACTTCGAGCTCCTGGGCTCAAGCTATCCTGCCTCAGCCTCCCAAGTAGCTTCTTAGGAAATTCTTTACCAAAAGCTGCCAGGAAAGCTATCATAGAGCTCATGCAAATGCCTGTGTGTCTGGACTCACTGATGAGAACAAGGGGCCACTTGGCTTCTTAGCTCACCTAAATCTAGCTGATTGTCAGAGATTTGCTCCCATTTCACAGACAGCCATACTGAGGCCCCAAAAAAGTGTGACTTGGTCAGGCATCCAGCTTCCCAGTCCTGGCTTGTAAGAGCAACACCTGATGCTGGAGATCATGGGCTGGGCTTGCCGGTGTACCAGGCTCCTCATGAGCTCTTGGGAAGTGGCCACACAGATGTGGCAGATAATGGGGCAATCCTTCCATTTGCTCCTCTGCTAACTGCCTCTGGGGCACCCCTCCCCACCTAGTTACAGGAAGGGCCTTACCCCCTCCCCCACAACAGCAAGGGGCCAAATGTGACCAATAAGAATCTTCCCCTGAAACTGACATGTGGACACCTGTGCAGATGACCTCCCCAGCTACGACTTCTGCAGTTCTGGTTTTGCCTGTGGAGCAGGCAAAAAAAAAGGTCAGTGCAGGCAGAGGATCAAGGCCAGCCCCAGGGAGAAGCACAGACTGGCAGAGACAAATGGCAGATGGAGTCCTAGAGCATGGAATCCCTCTGTGCCCGAGGCCCTGCTCCCGTACTTCTGCCTGCAGCCCTGGAACCTATCAGGCATCCTTCTCAGCACTGGGATGCATACATTCTCTTTGGCTTAAACTGCCTTAAACACCTCCTTCTCCTGGAGCCATTTCTTCCATCACAGACCACATCAAGACCTCGATTCAACATTTTCAATGTGTTATGTTTGCACCATCTCCCTCATGAATGTAAACACCTTGAGGTGAGCCCCCTGTCTGAAGCTCTCACTGCAGCCTTCCTTGCACCCAGCATAGCTCTCAGGTACTGGATGCTTGGCAGCCAAGCAAGGGAGGCCATCTCTGCCTCCACAGCCATGTGACTAGACAGCCTAGCCACATAGCTGTGCGTCTGGCCAGCATTCCTCCAGATATGGAGTACACTAGGAAAGCTAGGCTGGACCACAGGCTCCATGGGGTCTCTTGAACTTATCTGGTCACCCTCCTGGAAGCCCAGGACTGGAACTGAAGCCCAGGAGGCCCATATAATGCTGCTCTAGGGAGCAGGCCCTTGGAAATAAAACCCCATGGGTGAGGAAGGCATGATTTTCTGGACGGAAAGTTGCTGAAGTAGATTTGGGGCTGCTTTTTCCTCTGGAGACTTCTAGATACTCTAGATGTAACTCTAGATAGTTCTCTCCTTCCTGACGGCTAAGGATGTTGGAGTAGCTAATGGGTGTGGGGCATAAGCCACGCACCTGACACCTCACTAAGTATTTCACACACGTCATCTGTTCAAATCCCCCACATGACTCCACGAGATGGGCACTATCATCACTAGGACACGGCTGAGGAAAATGAAGCCAAGAAAGTTGCCCAAGGTCGCCAGGCTGGGAAGCAGCAGAACATCTCAAGCCTATTTGCCTGTCCCCTGCCTTCTAGCATCTCTGCACCCTCCCCCACGCCCTGAGGGAAGAGGGGCAGAGGAGCCAGCACTGCAGGCAGCAGATGAGCTTTCGGAAAACTGGGAGGTTTCAAGATAGGAGCTGGGGGAGAAATGCCAGTTAGAGCCCTCCTTGAGGCTGCCCGCAAGGGCTCCTAAGGGGTGAGAGTGCTCTGTTACTAGAGTAGTCAAAAGACAGTCTTGCAGCATCCCACCCCCTCCCCTCCTCGATATTCTCACTGCCAAATGAAATCTGGCAGCTTCTGAAAATAGCTCAGTGCTGCAGCAGGCACTCTGCCCGCCCTTCAGCAGGCTGGCACACAGCTGGGGGTGGCCACTGTGGGCAGACACTGGCACACACAGGGCCGAGGGTAGGTGTCACACACACTGCATAGGGGCGGCACAGAGCTGGGAGGTATGTGGCAGCTGCCATCCCTCAGCTCCTCTGACCTTTCCACGCCTAGCAAGGACTCAGTGGCCTTGGAATTAGCATGGCATGCTTACCAGGCCTGAGGCACCCCCTCCAACTGGGGTGAAATCACTAGGGAGTGTGAGAAGCTGCCCTTGAGCCAGTTTTGTCCACCCCTGTAGACAAAGAGTAAACGCAGGAGCCAGGAGGAAATGATGAAATGGTGTTTATTACGATCTGGATGCAAAACCCAGCAGTGTTGTCCTATCTGACATGGTCTAGGGTTTCCCAGCCAGTGAGACAGGGGTCAGGAAGGAACTAGGCTGGGTGTCAGGCACTTGTCAGGCAGTATTAAGCACTTGGCACCCTGAGGCTACCATGATGAGGTGGGACTGGGTAAGCCTTGATCAGCCAGGCAGGAGTCTCTGCCCTGACTCAGGTCCAATCCAGGACCAGACCTGAGCAGGGCTCGGTCACCTTTCCCAACCTCACGTCTGACCCAGAGTAAAGAAAGAGACCTCACGTTAATGGGAAGCCTCTTTAGCCCTGCTCCCAACCAGCCACTTTCACACAAGTACACCAAAAGATAGCCCCTGACATCAACAGAGAGGGGCTTTCCTGCCTGAGATCTGGTGAGCAGGTGGGTGCAGGGGAAGTATACTGGCTTTTGTCACAGTGACGTTTTCCAAAGTGGAAAAAGGTTAAAAATATCCCTCACCTTAAGTTGAGATGAAAAGCCACCCTTTGGGGTAAGGAGTAGTGACGGGATGGCGAGGCCCAGGGATTCCCTCAGGGGAGAGCGCTGAGTGCCGTCCAGGCTGGGGCTGCAGCAAGGCAGGGCTGGACTGCACAGGGAGGCAGGCAGACTGGACCCTGCAGCCTCAGGGAGCCCAGGGAGGAGTGAGACTGAGGGGGCAGCCAGTGTGTGAGAAACCAGCCTCTCCAAGAAGGCAGAGGTGAACCTTGGATTGCCCCTCCTCCCTTACTCGCTCACTCAGCATTCACAGACAGCAACGTGGTCCCTGGTCACCATGGCAACCAATGGCCAATGCCTTTCTCAAGGCCAGGCCCATCTGCCCACCCCGCAAGGGGATGTCTCCGTGGGAGATGTGGAAGATGGGAAGCTCAGCCACAACTCCCAGTGGCCTAGAAGGCTAAGGCCATGTACCAGGGCAGGACAGCGCAGAGGCCTCACTCAGGCCACCCTGGCTAAAGGTGCTGCTGCGGCAGCAGGCGGCTCCCAGGCCACTGGCCCTGCCCCTCTCTAGGGCTTGAGCCTGGGCCAGAGATCTGAAGGAGGTTTAGGGTCAGGGTCCTCCATCCTGAAGTTCCAAGTAACAAATTAAAACACAACAAAATCCTTTTGTTAAAAGAATGACCCTGGGCCCTCCTGGCCAGGGCCTCAGCACACTCCAGTCTGCCATGCAGGCTCAGAGGCCTGGCTCCTCCAAGTCCTCATGAGCTACTGGTTGTTGCAGCCCTGTGTGGCAGAGGAGCTGCCTGCCTGCTTTTTTCTCCTCTTGTTGAGGAGCCGGTTGTTAGAGGTCTTCAGGTCCTTGATCTTCACCTGGTCGTAGTCTACCCGCATAGTGGCCAAAGCACTGGTCATCTCCTCCTGGGGACAGACATGATGGGGGGGCACTAAGAGGTCAGGATGTACTGACCGTAGGGGTTATCACGCCCTGCCTGGGCAGCCTCTTAACAATATCAGTGACAGGCTGTGCTGCCTCTGTGCCCGCTGTGTGCCCAGCACTGGGACAAGCCGTTTGCATCACACGATCCTCACTACAGTCCTCTGTGGTAGACACTGAGCTTATTGACTAAGGCACAAAAGGACAGTGACTCCCTGGGACCACACCAAGGGTAAGTGGGATAGTGAACTAAACCAATTCCACCACAGAACCACTAGACCTGCAGAGAATGCCATATCGCTGGGTAAGCAGTGCACTGGGGCCTGGAGATTGTGCTGGTGGAGCTGCTACCCCATGTGTTTGAACATGGCCTCTGCTGGGTCTAAAACCAGACTGACCACCCTCCCAAATGTTGAGGTTATCATCCAGGCTTGGTACCAAAGCCCCATTTCATTGAGGAAGTGAGCCAGGAGCAGCACACTCAATGGAGTAGTATGGCCCAATCCTTGGAGTGCCATGGTTGGACCACTGCAACAGTCACTGACACCTTGTGCTCCAGGCATAGAAAGGGCCCAAAGACCCCAGACCCTGGGCAGTCGCCACCCTGAAGTCCCTTTTGCCAAAATCCTGGAACCTGCAGTGAGAGACTGAGACTGAGGCGGAGCCCACCCACCTTGACTTCATCCCAGTGATCTTTGTCCTCCTGCAGCACTCGGGCCGTGTGGAGTGGGGTCTGCGGCACCACCGTCGATTGCTGGAAGGAGTCCCGTGCCCATGGATTAGAAACTGGAGGCACCTGGGACAGCACTGGCTTCCCCTTCTCTCAGTCTCATATGGGAAAACTAAGGCTCAGAGCAGGGAAGAAGCCTCACTGGGGCAGTGGCAAAGCCAGGTTGTAGGTGAGGCCCTACTATCTACCTGTGCGCACGGGCCCGTTCCAACTCTGTACCAGGGCCTCAAGGCAGAGCCACGACCCTTCTGCCCCGCAGCCCCACTCCTGCTGGACACCCTGCCTGCTGTGGGAGGAGGAGGGGCTCACGTTGATCCAGGGATGGTTCATGAACTGAGTGATGGTCAGCCTCTCTGTGGGGTCGGTCTTCAGCAGGAGGCGGATCAGCTGCTTGGCTAGGGAGGCCAAGGGAAGAGAGGGGAGAGGTGAGGTTGCAGAGTTCCTCAGAGCTGGTCCCCCACCCTTCCCCACAGGCCACATGCTCTGCTGGGACAAGGGCTGCATGTGCTCCCAAATTCCCAACCCACTGAAATGGTGAGCTAACAACTATTTCTTGTTTTCAAGCACTAAGTGTTCAGGATAATTTGTCAAGCAGCAGTAGATAACTCATACAGGACAGCCTTGTTTGCGGTCCTCAGAGGGGAGAATATGAATGAGGAGTAGGAGTCAGAGAGAATTTTAAGGAGGCAAGTTTTGAACCTGTTTGGCAGATGCAGAAACCGAGGCTCAAGAAGCTTAGGGGACTTGCCTAGGGTCCCATAGCTGGGAAGAGGGGGAGCCAGGATTTGAACACAGGTCAGTTTGACACAGGTCAGTTTGACACCAAAGATTTCCCAGAATGAAAGCCGCAGGGGCCAGGTGAGGCAGGCCGGGGCAGAGAGATTCACTCACCATCCTCAGAGACCTCTGACCACTCAGGATTGGGGAAGCCATACTGGCCCAGGCGGATCCTCCTCTTCATCCCTGGGGAGATGGCCTGGCCCGTGTTGGAGTAGAAGGGTGGGAAGCCACAAAGGCTGGGGGTAGGGGGAAGTCATTTGGCATAGGGTGGGGGCAGTGTCAGGGTGAACCCATTTCCCCTCAAAAGCCCCTGACAGGGGAGAAGGGCAACCAGACGCCATGGCAATACAGCCCTCCGGACTCCCAGGCACATCCCAGGAATGCCAGCAGCCCTTGGCATGGGGAGAACCTCAGGCACCTGAAGGAGTGGTATCCCATGACCAAAAGGGAAGGGCAGCCTGCATAAGGAGTGACACATACAAGCCCCTCACCAAGGACATAGGGGTAGGGGACAGAAGTGGTCCTGAGGGCTCAAAGTGGGGGTGAGGACAGGAGATGGAGGCAGGGGGTGGGGAAGGTACTCACAGGATATACATGATGACACCCAGGGACCACATGTCACATGACTTGTCATACTTCTCTGGACCCAGGACCTCAGGGGCTGCCAGGGCAGAGGGACAGCAGGGCTTTCAGCCTCAAGGGTCCTGGAGCCCAGGCAGGAGCCTGAAGCCTGGGCAAGGTGGGGAGCAGGTGCCTGGGTTGGGAAGTAGGGCAGAGCAGACTGGCGTCTGGCACCTTTTGGGAAGGCAGCATGGGTGTGAAGTTGCAGGAAGAGAAAGCTCCCAGAAAAAACCAACCACTTTCAGATATACCCCCAGCTCCCCTGGGCCTGAGCCCCTCTGCCAGTCTCAGCCTTGGTGAGAGAAGAGAAGAGAAGGCCAGTCTGGGCTTGATGGGAAACTGCTGTAGGTGAGAGGACCTTGGCCTGCCGGCTGTTCTATATTCCTTGCCTCCCTGAATGCACAGCCTAGGTCACAGGCAAGGAGGAACCAGGGGCAGGGCTCTGCATTCCATCATTGGCTTGGCTATCAATCCATGGGGCCTTTGTCTTCCCTGTGCAATGAGGTGAGTAGGCTAGAAGATTTCTAAGTTAAAATACTGCAAAACACATCCTGGTTAACAGAGTGCCATTTAAACTGTCTCAGGGAGCTTCCCACCCCTTCAGCAGCCCTTTAGGAAGACCTGTTCTAAGGGAGAAAAGCCCTTTGCCATCACCCCACTCTCAGGTTAGGGAGCAGTTTTGGCAAGGAGCTTTTTCAGATCTGGGGGTTGCCCACTTGCAGAAGGGCAGGGAACTTTTCCAGGAAGCATGAGTATGTGCACACTTCCAAGCCCTGGCTTAAGTGACCCTCTCTCACAAGGCAGGTGACTGGTACCCTTTGTCCCTCCAGTGCAGGAAGAAATGCCTGCCCACTTTCTGAATATGAATCCTAGGAAGACAAAAACTAGAGAAAAACAACCGCAGTTGGGCTCTGTCCCGAGCTGATGGCAGCCTTTTGTCACATATATATTTAGAGCTGCTGTGATGTCATTCAGCTCACAGGCCACAGCCAGAATTTTCCTGGATCTATTTTCAAAAGCAGAAGCTGAAGTTTGGGAGAATATTTTTGCAGCCTCCGGCCCCCCACGTCACCCGCCTCCACGCAGACAGAATTCTCCCCCTCCCTCCTTGCTGGGCTTTAACCCTTTGGTTTCTGTAACCCACTAGCTATCCCACAATACAGCTGTATAAGTTGGGGTGGGGAGTTACAAATCATGTCCCAAGGACTCACCCACATAATAGGGAGTATAGCAGGGTGTCTGCAGGGCATTTTGGGTGGTCTCCTTAGCAAAGCCAAAATCGGTGAGCTTAAGTACTGCGTCTTTCTCCTTAGATGTGTAGAGCAGGTTTTCAGGCTAGGCCAGGAAAAGAAAACATTGGTTTGGAGTTAGGAACCAGGCAGGGGCAGAGCCCCAAGGTGATCTTCAGCCAGACTCCCCAACTCCATCCCAGTACAGAAGGAGCCAGGTCCATTTATAAAAAGACCTGGGCCTTGCCCACCAACATGGGCCAAATATAGAGAAAACCAAGGTGCTACCTTCACAAAAGGGAAAGCCAAGGCAGGTGTTCAGCCAAGGCTGTTAATGACCAAGTGCCATAGACAGCCTAGGGGCAGGAACTTCTGATCCTGAGTTGGTGACATTGCCATGAAATGCCAGAGCAAGGGTGCTAGGAGAAGGTAGCCTGCTCATAAGCCAGTGTTGCCAAGCACATGTCCCATACCCAGCCTAGAGTGAAGCCTACAGGGCCAGCAGGACAGCCCCATTGAGGTTGCTCAGGTGAGAAGGCCTGGATTGCTCAGACCCCAGGAGCTGCACGGAGGCAATCTTCCTGTGTCCCAGGAGTAGCCAAGGGCCTAGCAGATGAGGGCAGTGGGGAGGTCTGTCCCTGAAACTGGTTTTTAATGAATGGGTAGGATGTAGGCCCATGGAGAGAGGCAGAAGAGACCCCCATGCAGAGCTGGGGTAGAAGGATGGGATGTTGGATAGAGCTGTCATTTAGAACCAATAGAAGCTATTTCTCAGGTTCCATTTGAGAAGATCTGACCTTCACAGTTGTGATAAAAACAGAAAAGCAGTTTTAGTTTATCCAAGGGAATCTCCTCTGCAGAAGGCTTTTTTCTCTTTGGGAAAATAAAAGAAGCCAGGGTCCAAGTAAAGCAAGGATTCAGAAGGTATGTCTGTTTGTGGCTCCACATGTATCCAGAATCAAAGAATAACTGTGCAGCTTGGGGTACTCAGCCAGAGGAAGGACCTGATGCAGCAGCTGGAACCTCAGCTTGCCTCTGTCCAGTCTGAGGAAGAAATAAGCCAAGGAGGGTAATGTTCAAGGCTTGGGGCAGAGGGCCCAGGAGGAACGGACTCTGCTCTGATCGTGCTTACACAGGCTCATGTGTACACGTACATGTGTGTATTGTACATGCAGAGCTGCCTCGGTTTGCATTTCATCCATCTGATCCAGATGACCTCTAAGACCCAGTCCTTTCAGGACAGAAAATTTGGAGAGCTGAGCTTCCAGCTTCAAGACTGGAAGGTGGCACAACAACTACCACTACCTCTGTTCCTTCCTCCAGTGCCCAGAAAACGGCTTCTTTCCCTCAAAATGCTGGTATTAGAGGGCCTGATCTGTCAAAACTACGGCTGTGACTTCACAAAAGCCCCAACAGGGCCAGGCGCGGTGGCTCACGCCTATAATCCCAACACTTTGGGAGGCTGAGGTGGGCGAGCAGGTCACCTGGGGTCAGGAGTTCAAGACCATCCTGGCCAACATGGTGAAACCCCGTCTCTACTAAAAATACAAAAATTAGCCAGCTGTGGTGGTATGCACCTATAGTCCCAGCTATTTGGGAGGCTGAGGCAGGAGAATCGCTTCAACCTGGGAGGCAGAAGCTGCAGTGAACCGAGATTGCACTGATAACAAAGGGAGACTCCAGCTAATTAAAAAAAAACCAACAGCATCCGGCAGCCCCTGCCTGAGGTCTGGCACATTGTGTGTACACAAAATTTTTTGCTGAACAAGTGAACAAATGAATGAATGAATCCCAGTGCAGCAACAACAGAGCCCTGGGCAAGTCACTTAATCCTTCTCTGAGCCTTGTTTTCCTCATCTGTAAAACGGGTAATGGCATTTATCTCACCAGTCTGGGTGAGAATGAAATGAGATGCTTGTCAGAACCTGCTGGCTTGAGGCAGGCACTCAGTTATTCTTATTACTATTGGGATTACTCAGTGTTTGAAGGAAACAAGGACACCCATCTGGTGAGAACAGAATGAGTATGCTGAAACTAGAGAAGAGGCTGAGAAGAGCAGTCTGGAGCACACAGCAGAGGCTTTGAATGTGACTATGAAGCCCTAGCCTCCAACCAGTGGGTCCTGGATGCCACCAGGGATTGTGGAGTGGGATAGTATCCTCTTCCCTTGGCCCCCAACCTGGATCCTGGAGCCTCACCTTGACATCTCGGTGGGCGATGTTATGGCTGTGCAGAAACTGGATGGCAGTGCCGATATCCCGCATTATCTCTGCAGCTTCTGCAGAAACAGACAGGGGAGGAGGGGGTCAGTGATGCCAGTCAAAGGTCAAGCTCTCACCCTATCATCCCTCCTAGACACAGTCTAGCACCCTGGATCAGCACAAGACAAGAAGACAGTGACAGCATTCCTGCTACCCAGGATCTCTATCCTGGACCCCTACCCCAGATACCCCAGTTTCTTCCAAGGATACCCTTAACCCATCTAAACCTCTTTCCTCAGTCCTGAGCTACCTCTCCCCAGCTCAACTCGAGGCAACACTTCCATCCCAAAGCCACAGAGTCCATCTTCGACAAAGTGTCCCAGACTCAGAGAGTCCCTTGTGGGGATGGACATTGAGTCCCACCCTTTCTTGTTCAGTTGGGAAGACTGAGGCACAGAGAGGGACAGGGACTTGCCCAGCATCACACACAACTCCCTGGTCCATACCTCTCACCCTGAATCCTCCTGCTAGTCCAGCTACATGCACATACCTCTCTCAGTGAAAGCCTGGTCGCCACGCTCCTGAATCCTGCTGAACAACTCACCACCTTCCATGCTGTAAAAGAGGTGATATAAGCAGAGATGGGGGGGGGGAAATTGCATATCATCCTATCCCTGCCCCTGCCCCGAATCACAGGTCCAGGCTTCAGGCCCTACCACTCTGCTCCTCCCCTACTAAACAGCCTCTGTCAGCCTCCCTGTCCCTCGGAGAACTTGGTACATGGTGAGTTGTCAGCTCGTCAGCTTGGGTGGGCTGAACTGAACTCTTGGAACTAGAAGAGGGTGGTGGGCTCTGATCCCTGCCAAGAAGCCTGTGTGTTCCCAGTGGCACTGCCCCTACCTGACTGTGAGGCCTTGGGTACTCCCAACCCCTTTCAAGTCTCTGTTTCCCAAATGTGGGATAGACGTTAATTATCATCACACGGCCACTGTTCTCTGGGCACCTACTGTGTGCCATGCCCTGGATCCACGTTTTATGAGCACTGCTGTGTGATCTTGGGCTGGTTCTTTCACCTCTCTGTGCCTCAGCTGTCTCTTTTGTATAATAGGGATGACAGCACTAACCCCATAGTCATGAAGATTGAATATGAAATACACATGGGCCACTTAGAATGGAGTCAAGCACAGGTAAATGCTACATTAAGATCTTGCCCACATCTTCATGTGAGTTACAGAGATTCAGAGAGGTTAAGAGCTGCCCATGGTCACACAGCTAGTGGGTAGCAGAGGCAGGATCTGAACCCCAAATCTGAAGAACTGGCTAACCGGTACAGGAAGGGGGGACTTGAAAGGCAGACAGGGAGAAGCTGGGGGCCCAGAGTCTAAGGAATGCTGGTGCTGAGCCACGGTGTTACAGGAATAAGCCCAGAGTGGAGAAGGCCGCTGGCTCCTGGTTCTAGGCCCCAAGCACCCAATTCCTAGTAGGACCATGGGAGCACATACCCAGGTAAAAATAAGAGAAAGTTGAGGGAAATGTGTGGGTCCTATTCTTCCCCAAATCCCCCATCTATCCACATTCAGGGATTGGGAGCCTTCTCTAACAGCTCTTCCAGTCCTCCTCACAGACTGGAAATCACACCCAGGGAGGCCATATTAACCCTATGGTTTCTTCCCCACCCTTGAGGGAATGTTCTCACGGCCAACTCCGTATATCCACAGGCAGGGCCTATGGCTGCCTGCTCCATTACCCCTCAAGGGCTAGAGAGGCACCCAGATCTGCTACCTGAAAAACAAAGAACGCCTCTAGAAGCATGGCAGGGAACCTGGGGGCCACAGGGATGCCAAGGGGGTATGGAGTCAGGGTGGGCCAGCATACCATTCCATGATGATGAGGAGACAGCGCTTGCCGTGGTGCATGTTCTCATACACATCCAGGATGCGGACAATGTGGGGGCCACCAGAGGCCTGCCAGTGACGGTCCACCTCCTGCCGGGCCTTGGGGCTGTCATACAGGAGCTGTGGGTGGGGGGCATAGAAAGCATCAGGCTCAGAGCCCTCTACCCTCAATTTGTAGACAAAGACATATAAGCTCCGAGGCCTGTGACCTGCCCCAGGTCACACAGCTTATAAGGAGCAGAATGAAAATTTGAATCCAGGTTTCCTTGACTTGTGGTCCAGTGAGCCTCTGGACTTCAGGGTCAGTCCTGGGCTCCAGCAGCTTGGCAGGTAGTTCAAGGAGTCCCTGGGAGGTGGCTGATTGCTTCAAGGAACTTAGAGGCCAAAGAAGCCCTTGCCTCCCTTCTCAGGGGCAGCAAATAAAATGGAAATTGAGTGGGTTTTATAACCCACTCAAATCACACAGCAGCCATAAGACCCCAAGCCAGGGGCCACACATCCCTTGAGCCTCATTTTTATAGTGAAGATGACAGAGTTGTTCTGTTTCACAGGCTAGGGTTGGAAACTGTACATGTAAATTGTACTGGATGGCACCTGGTACATAGTAAGCCCTTGATGCTTCCCTTGTGAGTCTCACCCAGCACATCTGTGAGAAACAAAGTAGAAGGTGCTGGGGAAAGGCTGGGGAGGGGAGAGGGTGCGCTAAAACAAACGCAAATGCTCTACACACCTCAGCATGACTAGGAGAGTGCTGAAGTGGGAAGGAAGACTTCCTGCAGGAGGGGTTGAGGCCTGTGTCTGTCAACCTAGCTCCCACAAAGAAACTGGCCCAGAGTGGAGGGAGACAAGGCCACACTCCTGCAGGGGTGAAGGTAATTAAGATTTCAAATTCTCCAGGAGTGGGCGCAAGAACAAAACTGTCACTACCAAGAAAAGTGCTTCTAAAATGAGTTGCCTGGTCATGACCGCCCAGTCAGTCTCCAGCTTCCAAGGTAAATTTGTAGCCTGCCTGGGAGCTGCTATGCAGTATCAGGGCGACAATGTCATCCCACCGTGAGAGAGGTAGGGCCATCTCAAGGTGACCTAGCTGCCCAGCCTCCACCCTTATCCCGTGCTTACAGACCAATGGTGAGGACCCAGAGGTACAGACTGGGGGCAGGGAGGACCCTAGTTGAGGGAGATGACAGCCGAGTGAAATGTGGGTTTGGGATTGAATTCCTCCAGTGACTCGGTGTGACCTCAGGCAAACATTCACAGCTCCAAGCCGAAGCCCACATCGCTGTAAAATGGAGTAATAGAAAAGTCATCCCCACAGGGTGCATCCCAGCAAGGCAAGCATCCGGTGGGCAGGTATCAGGATCCTTGCTCAGGTTAGCTCAGCACTGGACTGTGGCTGCCAACCAGCACCAGAAATGAACAAGGCCGCCCAGTGGCTCTGCTGTAGGGGGAGAAGGAGAAGTCAACATGCAGGAGGAGATGGCCCAGAATGGGGACAGCAGGGACAAGACACCCCCCAGAAGGGTTGCTCACTCAAGGCCCAGCCAGTGACATTGTGTTTCCTAACAGAGGAGGGCTGGGGACCAGGGCTGATGCTCAAGACCAGGGCTCGGTTCAGCCCCGCTCAGCACCTGTAGGACCCTGGGCTGCCCCAGCCTTAATTTCCTCCTCTGCAGGATGGGGAGAGCCAGGTCACTTTACACAGGGAACTGTGTGGGGCGGGCTCTGGGGCCACACTCTCTACATAAAGGTAAACTGGGGCAGGGCAATGTCCCAGAGAGGGGAGAGGCAGGCAGTGGTTTCTTGAGCCTGCCGCCACTGACTGTCCCTCCTTTTCTGGAGCTGCTCCCCTCAGCCCTAGCCTGGGGATACAGATAGTGCATGGAATACAGAGAGTCAGGGGCTGGACAAGCCCTCCAGCAGCTCTGTGCCCCTGCTCCATTACCCAGAGCAGGCTGGGGGTATGCGTCAAGGCTGCTGCGGGCAGATGCTCCTGCCTGCACACCATGGACCCTTGCTCACACTGCCCGTGCCTGCCAGAACACCCCTCAGGTCGGCGCCCGTACAATTCCCAATCACCAGCTTCTTGCTCAACACTGGGCCCAGAAAGCTCAGTGTCCCCACTCACCTCCATCATGTCCTGGGGAGGCTGTAGCTGGGGGTACCCCAGTCCTCAGCCACAGGGGACAAGATGCACCATCCTCCCTCCCTGCACCCGCTTTCTTCTTTGTCTCCTCCCCCTCCCTCTGCCAAGTCCCCTCCTCCCAAGCCTGACCTGACCATCTTCCTGTCAGTCCTCCCAGGCTGGCTCCCACACCCTCTCCTCACTGCCGGCTTTGTGGCATCTCGCTCCCACACCAGAGTCCTCCTCCTCTCTCTTAAAAGCCCAGGCTTACAGCTGGAATGCTTTCAGTGAGGTCCTCAGCCCTGCCTCTCCCCTTAGGACTCTAATCTGCCTGCGGCCACAGACACTTCCTCACATCTTCCAGATAAATGCCACATCTTCCCCTAGCACGCAGGGCTTGCCTTTTTTCCCACTTCACTTCCTGCCACCTCTGGGCCAAAACCACTTTGTTCTGGCCTGAAAAATATATGTGCTGTTCCCAAACAGGCCTTCCTCCCCCAGGTCTCGGCTATGCCTGTGCTGGTCCCTGCCGTGTGCATTCTTGCCTCTTCTTCTCCATTGGGTCAACTCCCTCTTTTTGAAAAAAAGTTTAGGGCTCAGTTCAGATCTCTCTCTCCCTCTCTCCCTCTTTCTCTCTGTCTGTCTCTCTCTGGAAATTCCTCCCAGCACTTTTCTTACTGTTTCTGCCTCTGTTCCTCCTACCAGCTTGGAAGCAGCTTGAGGGCAGAGGAGGGTCAGGTTCACTTGGGGTCCCTGGCTGGGGCCTGGCAGGAAACACGGGGCTCCTGAGTAAAGGATGGGAGGATGGGCCTGGGACTGGAGGGAGATGGGGGCAGTGAGAGAGAGAGAGGGAGGGAGGGCGGTAGATGGCCACGAGGGGCCAGGGAGCCTTCCAGCCTGGGCCTGCAGCCTGTGCTTTGCTGAGATAGAGGAGCCCTGAGCTGGAGCCTCTCATGGCTTCCTGCCCCATTCAGTCCATATTTAGGAACCCATTTCCCACATGGATTAAAATAGTCCTTCTACAAGTGCCAAAGCCCTAAAAATTGGCATGGGGTGCGGGGAGGGCTGTCCCTGGAAAATATAATAAATGCCCCACTGGCGTCTCTGTAGAGCACAGGAGCCAGAGCCCTCAGCCTGGACCCACGCAGGTCCAGCTGCCAAGAAATCCCTGAGCTGTCTATCTTGACCCCTTGAGTTGACCCTGAACATAGCCCAAAACCTCCTAGACCCTCAGTTTTCTCATTGTCCTTCCCCATAGCCAAAGCCTTCTCCTCCTCCAGGCCTCCCCTCAATGTCTCCTCCTCTTGGAAGCCCTCCCTAACCACCCTGTCTAAAAGGGACCTCAAGAGTCCTTCACTCTCTCTTCATCATTTGTTTTTCTTTCTTTCAATATATCCTTTGTTTATTGAGGTGTCATTGGCATATACTAGAATGTATAGGTCTCAAGGCTCCAATTCAATGAGTTTTGATGATTGCACACACCCTTGGGACCCAAACTTCCATCAAGACAGAAAACATTCCCAGCTCCCCAGAAAACTCTCACGTCATCGCCCTGTTCACTTCCTGTGCAGCACCTGCTCACAGCCTGCAATTAGCTTGTTCCTCTGATAACTCTTAAAGCAAACACACACATACAGATATTGTACTTCCAACGTGCCTGGCTCTGTTTGGGGCACTTTATAAACATTGGGAGGAAAGGACTTAATTATCACCACTTTTTGGATGAGAAATTGAGGCACAGGGAGGGGAAGTAACTGGCCTCAAACCACATGGCTGATCCCCCAGCCAGGCCAATACCAGCAGCCTCCCTGATCAGACTGTGGGCTCACAGGGCAGGGCCAGTCTGCCTGGGCACCTCTAGGTCCTAATACTGGGGCACAGGGCCTGGTGCAGAGCACTGACTCAGGTTATAGTTGTAGATTTTTTTTTTTTTGAGACATAGTCTTGCTCTGTCACCCAGGCTGGAGTGCAGTGACACAATCACAGCTCATTGCAGCCTCGATCTCCTAGGCTCACGCGATTCTCCCACCTCAGCGTCCCAAGTAGGTGGGACCGCAGGTGCATGCCACCATGCCTGGCTAATTTTTTTTTTTTTTTTGTACAGATGGGTTTTATCATGTTGCCTAGGCTAGTCTCGAACTCCTAGGCTCAAGCCTTGGCTTCTGAAATGCTGAGACTACAGGCGTGAGCCACTGCACTTGTCAATATTTGTAGATTCAATAAATCTATAGAGTAAGGATGAGGGGAAAAAACTCTCACAACCCATCATGAGGACAAGATAAGATTAAATTGAGGAGGCCCTAGTGAGGCTCAACAAATGGGAGACATGACAACCTGGCCAAATTTTCTCCCTGCTGCCCATGGGCAGCCTGTACTTCACCTACCCTCTATGTTGAACCAGGCTTTACCTCCTCTTCCAGGGAGCCCACCATGACTACACCAGTCCACAAGGCTTTGCTGCAAGTTGGCCTCCTTCACATAGGTACATGACTCCACAATATTCTTCACAAAAGGCGTCCCAAAGTAAGAGCTCCATCTTCCCAGGCAAGAGAATGAGCACAGGGTCAGGACACAGGAGGCCCAGGCTCTATCCCTATTCTCAGTATGACCTTATGCCAGTCCCTTTTCCTCTCTAGGCCTCTGTTTCCCCAGTGTTAAGCTGTAGGGCTTAGGATATACAGGGTAGGGAAGAGAAGAGAGCAACAAGGGGGACTTCTGTTCAGGGGTTCCCTGCAAAGTGCCTACCATAGTCCCACTCCCACATCACTGCCCCCACGGAGCGGCCTCTGGGTCCCCATGGACTCCATATCCACATGCGTAAGCCCACTGGGGGCTACCTGGAATGGGCAATGATATCATGGTTCCCAGTCACTGCTGGGAAGACAAGAAGATAGGAGGGGGCTGGGCACAGTGGCTCACGCCTGTAGTTCCAGCACTTTGATAGGTCAAGAGGGGAGGATCACTTGAGGTCAGGAGTCTGAGACCAGCCTGGCCAACATGTCAAAACCACATCTCTACTAAAAATACAAAAAATTAGCTGAATGTGGTGGCAGGCACCTGTAATCCCAGCTACTTGGGAGGCTAAGGCAGGAGAATTGCTTGAACCTGGGAGATAGAGGTTGCAGTGAGCCAAGATCTCACTATTGCACTCCAGTCTGGGTGAGAAAGTGAGACTCTGTCTCAAAAAAAAAAAAAAAAAAAAAAAGATTCTGTCCCTCAGTCGCCGCAGACGACCTGCTTTTCCGCGCGCATGCCCTGCCGCCGCCCCTGCAGAAATCCTTCGGTTACCCACAGTCTTTCGCCAGATGAGACCGGTTTCCAGGGTCCTGGCTCCTCATCTCACTCGGGCTTACACCAAAGATGTAAAATTTGGTGCAGATGCCCGAGCCTTAATGCTTCAAGGTGTAGACCTTTTAGCCGATGCCGTAGCTGTTACAATGGGGCCAAAGGGAAGAACAGTGATTATTGAGCAAAGCTGGGGAAGTCCCAAAGTA